>JAQGAK010004282.1:0-12594 GCA_034696945.1 Lipothrix lubbocki
TAGTAGGGTTGTAAGTACTTAAATTCATTACAGTATTGTTTGAGGATGACGATGGTGAAGATCTAGAGTTTGGTTGAGGATTTTTATTTTATTTTTTTACCGAGGATAATTACCGAAGAATTTATAAATTAAAGCAGTTCCGTGGGAAAAAATTGGCGGTTTGAAAAATCCCCATAAAAAAGTATTGGCAGTGTAATAGAATTAAATTTCCCCAGCTTCATATTTCTCTACGCTTCTCTTCGGATTCCCGCTGCCGTTGAACAGCAGGGGTTCATTAAGTATAAGATGAGCTGCTCGGTGGAACACAGATGGATTGGTCGTACATAAGAAACTGTTGAGTGAGTGGAGCATGAAAAATTACCGGAGGATTTCTACTATACTACAGGATTTTCTTTTCATCCTTAAATCTCTCCCTCTTGTATTTTACTTTACTTTTGGTTTGGATGCTTTTACAATATATGTAATTGTGAGCACTTGAGGGATGTAAGATTATACTTCTCCATCAAGAAGTCGGATAAATCTAACGATCTGTGAACAGATGACAAAATACTAAATGCAAGGAGAGGGAATTCATCGGATTTATATTTTTTTTCATACCGCGCAATAAATCCGGGAAATTGTTTAAGTAAACATGAGAAATAGTGCGGAATTTCTTTTTTTTATTATTGTCAATAAAATTTTTCCTTGAGTGAAGATCTTTTTGTTAGTTTAAAGAATTTAAGGGGATTTGGTAATGCAAATTTGTTATAGAATTTGCAATTCCTAGAATTATTTTCTTTCTTTGGAAATTTTCAACGGAAAGGCAAATCATTTTTTTGTTTTCATTTTATTTTGGAATAATATTTAAATGAAATTTTAAAAGCAAACATGTTTTAGAAATTATTCTCTTAGATTTTACTTTATTTAACGAACATTGCCGATTAGACATACCTGTATATGGAATGTAGTTAATATTTCTTTTCAATGGCGTAAAAGTCCAAAATATTTTTTTTAAATTGAATCGACAAAATTAATAATTATTGATGAAAATTATAATAAAAAATTAATATATCGTCGGTTAAACTTGCAAAGGTGCTAAAATAAATTTCAACTCATAACGCGTTACAAAAATTTTAGCACCTTTGGAAGTTTAACCGACTATATACTAAATTCCATTAGAAAACTAATTAGAAAATAATGAAAAATAATTTATAAAATTCTAAATTAAAAATGAATTCTTTTTTTTCTTCTAATTTTTTTAAATTCAGGAATTTTAAAAGACAGAAATTTAATATAGAAATATCCTATATAAATTAAAAATTTTGTTAGCCCACAATTGTATTTTAGAATTTGAGCTAAAAAATTATAGAATTATTTGAAATTAATGTTATTTTCCCTAACAATTATAAATCAAATTCCCTGTAAACTGCGCACAAATTCTACTCACACGGCTCATCAACCCATGCTTTCGCTTGCATTCACTCCCGTCCTTTTAAAATTTGTTGTTATTAACTCGTATGCAGCTTTTTGTGCAACCGCTCCACGGAGAACCACAGAAGAGCACACACAAGGAGCAAAATTAATAGAGCAGATCCAATAAAAACGGAAATGCTTGAGCGCACCTCTGGGCTCACGGAAAGGGAAAGACAATGATGGCCAAATGAGGAAGGAACGGAAATTGAGAAGGAAATTCAAAGGGCACCCTTTATCTCCTCTGTTATTTTTAATTCAAGTGCATTCATGGCGGTTGCAAGGGGAATTCCTTATTTTTATTGAGAGAAATCTAACGGAATTCACTGTAGAACTCTACATTTATTCCACTGTCGTCCGGGGTTTTTTGCACTCCCAAGAGCAATTTTGTCTGTCAATTTTTTTCTTCCCCGCTCTTTACACGAGTTCGCTATATTTTTGATATTATAGTTGAGTATGTATGAAAATCAAAGTTTTGGAGCGTAGCGAGATAAATTTTTTATTTTGGAGGGAATTTCCGTGTGAAAAATATCGAAAATTGTAAGAAACGATAGCAAAAATAATGAGGAACATACGGAAAAATTCAGGGGGAAAGTAAATTGTAGGCGAAAACAAGGGAAATTGTAGTAGAAATCAAACCAAAAATTGTAGCCTAAATCTAAGGGAAAATTGTAACAAAAATCTAAAGAAAATTTTTAGCTGAAATCGAAGCAAAAATTGTAATAGAAATCTGAACAAAAGTTGCAGTGGAAATTCAAAGAAAATTGTGACAGAAATAAGAAATAAATATTATACAATGGAATGTCAATTGTAAGGATTTATAGAAAATAAATAAAAGGGGAAAGTCAAGGTCAAAGACGTCCCTTAGAAATTTATGCCTTTCATTCTGGCTCATCAACTGCGATGCAATTGCATTGACATTCCCGTGCCTTTATTCGTTGACAGAAATAAAAGCACGTGGAGACAATCTTCCCTTTTCCAGAAATAACCAAACACACTTTTGTGTAAATGTTTTCCCAGGAAGATCCTCATAAAAATAATATTATTTACTTGCATTTTTTGCGGAGTGACGTCATCGAACAAATCCCTGGTGCAACAATTGCACTATTGTAAGCATTTCAAAGTTAAATTAACCCCATTACAATCAACCGAGGTATATCAAACTTTATGACTATGTACTTACCCAGAATCACTAAAAGCTATTAGTGGCGCCAAAGTTTAAAACTTTCTTAAATTATTTGCTTCATTGTAAACAATACGTTAAAGTGGAATTAAACAAGAAATTATTGAATAATTATTACCAAAATAAATATTACAAATTACAGCAAGGTAATTCTATATTGTGACATTACCTTTTCTAACTTTTCTGGACCATACCTCCGAATTGGAACATCTTAGAGAATGTCCCCACAGTAACATAATGTTGTTAGTGGCGTTAAATTTCTGTATGTTTCTATTGAATCTTTGCTAATTATTTTTACTGGCGTTAAGTTCATGTATTTTTCTTGACATTCTCCGTTAATTAGTTTTGTTTTGTGCCGTTTAGTTTCTTTAGTTTTGATTAACTTCTCCATTAATTATTATTAGTGGCGTTAAGTTTCTGTAATATTCTCGAAGTCCCCATTAAATATTTTTAGTGGCGTTAAGTTTCTTTATTTTTCTTTGAATTCTCCGTTAATTATATGTACTAAAAATATTTGTTGGTATAAAAGTCCCTTTTTTAGAACGTCAAATTAGCGAAATACATACATTTCTATACAAAAATCTTGGCAAACGAAAGCAAAAATTCATGTGATTAGAAAAAGTAATACATTCTAATATACTCATATGCAAATTAAATTTGAGAAAGCTCAAAAAGAAAAACGAAAATTTAAATATGATTGATGAAGGCATTCGTTTTAGCCAAAAAATAGGGGAAAAAATAATCCAAGTGAATAAACGTCATTATATAAGACCTGCTGTCGTATTATAAATGATGAGTACATTTACAAATATGTACACCTATACATAAATGTATAAAGATTTAATATAAATACATCCTAAATTTATCTTTCACACCCACCACAAGCGAATGAACCTCGACATATATAAAGTAAAGCAGTGCGTAAATTAAGACAAATGAGATTTGTGGGTCATTTATTATTGTATCAGCTATACAAACATAGTGTAGTACCGTTTCCATATTAATTTTCTATAACGTATCCCAAATTGTGAGACGCTCTGCTGCCTCCCACGTAATTTCCCTTTCTAATTCCATTACATCTCTAATAATAATGAGAGCTACTCGGCGGAAAATCCGAGACGGGATCACTTCCATTTCCAATAATGCTCTTATATATAGGGTATTTATCAATTCTCATCCCTTTCCCTTCCCTTCCCTAACACTAATCCGTCTTCCGTCATGGAATAATGGAGAGACTGGCAGTTGCGCTTGTTATTGGGATTGGCCAAGTCAAATGAGCTTAATTCAAAAATTAATTTGCCAAAAATAAGAAATATACAAAATTTATATATAATAAATAATAAATTGTTTCGACAGAGATTTGTTATCGTTTTTATTGATTTTTCTCCGTCACACTTGTAATTTGACCATTATTCCAGTCATTTATTTATTTTAAATTTGAGTTTTTTCCCCACTAATTTTTGAAATGATTAATGAATTTGTTTATTTTTCTGCATTTATTACAATTTTCTTAGTTGATTTCATGGAATTTGAAGCTACAGCAATTTTTTTTATTTTTTCATTTTGATTTCTATTTAGTGTAATTTATTTTTTATATTTTTGCTTTTTATATTATATGCTTTAAAAAACATTTTGTCATTAGATTCTCTCCATCGTTTTTATTTTAATTTTGTTAATTGTCCGCCGTTTATTTTTTTTAATGCTCCATTTCGTATCCGAGTTGATTAGTACAGTAATATCATAAATAATTAGTATTACAGGTAAATTAGTTCTTAGTTTTAGGATTTGTATATGATTTTGTTTGTTTTATTTGCAATAAATACACCAAAATTATTTCCCTGGAAGAGTTCCATCTCGCCACATTATAAAAGTAAACGTGGACATTAAAAATAACTTTAAAAAAATGAGGGAAATATAAATCTCATTTGAAATAATAAAACACGTGGAGAAAAATCAATGTAATTTCAAATCAAATAATCTTCTGCCGCTTGTATCTTGAATCTTTCCATTGTATAATAATAAAATATTGAAGTAATTCAGTGAAGCATGCAAATGATTCGGAGAAGGAGCTCTTTTTATCAGAAAAAGATGTCTCTATATGATTTTGCACGCACCACTGACGTGACCGCGTCAAAAAATCAAGAAGAAAATAAATAACGGCAAAATACTCCCCCCACTGCCTATGGAAAGGAATTTATTTGAGTCAATAATACTTATTAAAAAACTATACAGAGGGGGTGGGGAATACAGTTTATTATATCTAAAAAAAAAGGCAGAAACATCAAACGGCAGTATATGCTCGTCTTTTGATAAGGAGGACGACGGCGGTGGAGGGAAATTCGTCAACCTGAATGGTTCGCAAGTGGTTGACTGCACTGAACATTTTCAATGCCCGCTCTGCTCCATCCTTTTGTACTATTTCTCTTTAGAAATTGTCAAAGGCCTTCCAAAATGGGGATATTATACGGCCCATGCAATAAAATAGACGTGGAAAAAATATATATGTGTGTGTATAGACGCTTATATTGCTTTATTTTATTTTTCCATATTGCCATATCCTTTTTTATTTACCTTTCACTTGAATAGTGCCAACCATTACCGCAATTGATTTCATACGTAAAGAGAAATAGTCTGGCGGGCTAAAATATATTTAACAGTCTGGAATTTATGGTTCAGCTCCAATTGTAAATAATAAACATTTTTGACATATGTAGAAACATTTCTCTAGTATTTCTTCAAATAAAATTTATAAAATGTGTGCGTTTCCACAGAAGGATTTCGAGACGGAGAAAATCCAGAAATCCGAAGAACGCAACCTAGAATTTATTACGGAATTTTCGACGGAAATGATTTTCAATGCGAATTCCCTATACAAAAAAATTCCCGATTTACTATTTTATTTTATTTATTTTCCAGGAATTGTATTTTCCAGGAATTATTTATTTTTTGCAATTCAGTCTATAAGCGCAAAAAAAGTTATGTTGATCATTCATCTGGAATTTTAAGTGTTCGTTGCTGTCAGAAAATATTCTCATTTTTAAATAGAAAAATGAATGAGCTCCTGGAAGTTAAAGCGTTTGCTTTTTTGGAAGAGGAATAAACAAATAAAAAATACACAGGAAGGAAATCGGGTTAAAACTTTTTAATAAATATCAAAAATTTGAAATGTACATATTACAATTTGTATTTGCGTAAAGTTTCACGTTAACACCTGTAATTAATATCCTCTACTGACAAAATTCTTACTGGCGTTCAAGTCCAGCAACAAACACATGGAAACTGAATCAGTGACTATTTGATTTCGTAGCAATGATTATAATGCTAAACGGCGTCAAACTTACACCAAAAATTTCTTTTCCCTGAGAAAATAATTTACAAAATATACAAACTATACATATGTCCTACATTGAAGATTGAGTAGGCAAACTTTAATATTATTTATACAAAAACCCCTCCACACAATAATAAGTGGGCACGTGGAGAACAAGTTTTGACAGCCGGAGCACGAAATAAAAAACGAATTTTTTCGGTCAGCACACTTCTAGACATATGCGGTAATAGAGTCATAATAATGATAATAATAATGCTCATCTTTGGCCTTCTCTTCTCCTCGAGAAAAAAACTCTTTTGGCACCGACACATGAATGCGGCGGCGGTGGTGGTGGTAGTTCTTATAGAAAAAATTGGGAAAGAAAATACTGAATGAATGACTAGCAGCAGACAGACAGCAAGGGCAATATTTCACCCAAAATCATTTTATATTTTTTACTATACTGCATTTCATATATGTTCCTCACATACATATATTCTTATAGCATTAAATTATATGCCAAAGAATTTTTCTTTGAATGCCCAATTTTTTTTTCCTTTCTGGAAATTTCTCATGTCTTCTTGACCTCTCACAGAATTTCCCTTTATAAAAGTTTATACATCCGATGCCTTTCATTATTATTATATTATCCGAATTTTTTTTTATGTTAATAAAAAAATAATGATGGAACATACTTATATTGAGGTTATTAATAATGAGGATAATCGGGGAAAAGGCTGTCATTTATTTTTTATTACAATAGCAGCGTATTTATAAAATATGTACGAGCTTCTACGGCAGGACAATTTGTTAAATAAATATTTTTATTGGCTAAATGCGCATTTAAAAAATAAATAATTTTTTTTGTTAATATTATTATTTATTTCAGTAAAATGTTTAAAAATAGTATTTTACAACAGATACAATTGTGGAGGGAATTGTGATTGTAAATTGTTTAATTATTTTTATTAATTTCAAAATTTTAATTTTGGGGCTTCGACGCCACTTATTATTTTATGAGCTTTTTACAGGTAGTGGTCTCAAGGTATGTAAGTAAGTTGTGAGATATTGAATATTCGTCTCGATAAGATGTACATGAGTAATTACACGTGGCACTAAAAAAAACTTTCCATGGATTTCCGACTGCCAAATCTGATATTTCCGCCCCTAAATAGCCCCGATCATATTCAAGGTTACCCTGCCAGTCTCCCCAGCTGCTGCACTTGACTATCAATCTCTCCACCCATATGTACATGCAATTGTATGTATACGCCCATTATGTTCTTATACATCCCACAGTAATTAATTGCAGAAAAAACCAAGAACGCAATGACATTCAATTTAGTAAATAAAAAGCAGAAAAAAAATTATTATTATCATTCCCATAAAAAAACAAATTTCTGGAGCACGGAAATTAATGAAGCGTTGAGGAAAATAAATATGGAAAAAAATATTGCAATTATTTCTAAAAAAGAACACACTGTGTAATATGTAAGTGTGTGTCCCTGTATATAAAATTGTTATCCGAAAGATGCAGTGAAAATGACACTCACCAACGAAGCATGAGAAGAAGACGATTGTGTAGAGGGAAATGAAAATGGCTTGAACATCCGTTCGGTCAAAGGGATAATCATTTTCAGGGAAGATTTCTGGACCAGCAGTCTCGTTTGTCCAGTTGCCCGATGGGTCTGCAAAATGGAGAGAAGAAAAAAAGACGATTTATCTCTCTCTCTCTCTCTCTCTCTCTCTCTGTAGTTCACTCTAATCATGAAAAAGTGGATGTGTCTGTACACACACACAAACTAAATGAGCAATGGAGAAAGTTTCTTTTTCTGTCGGCACGAACAAAAATTCTCTAAACAAGGTTACGGTCAACATACGTAATACAAATGTTGGGATAGAAACAAAGGGAAATCCGGGATGTACAAAATGCCAGAAGGCCTGGTTAAAAACCGATGGCAGCGGACATCGAAAGAATTTTAAAATTAGGATTAATTGGTTTTCCAGTGGAATATGTTCAAGAGTAAGAGTGAATTTAAATTAGAAATGCAACAACAACTTCGCAATACTGCATATATGTGTAAATAAATCATAGCTAATTTAAATTCTAAAAATAATTCTACTTCTTCACTCAGTTTAGAAAATCGGAAAATCACAAAATTAATTTTATAAAGTTTAACGCCATAAAGTTAATTTAATTTATTGGCATGATTTAATAGATCCCGCGACAACAGCGTCAAGGAAATTTAACAAAAATAAATAAAAATTACCCCGAAATCGCAAAATTCTTAGTCAAATTCAGCAGAAAATTAGAAAATTCAAAAACAAATACAAATTTTATGAAAAATATAAAAAACCCCAAGTAATTAAATTCAGAAACTAAAAATAAATTCCAAAAATTACTGAAAAAAAATCTGAAGGAACGTCAGAAAATAAAAATAAAATATAAAAAAATTAAGAAAAATTAAAATAAATAATATTAAATAAGCATAAAAAAGTATAATAAGTAAATTTCAAAGAAATTCAGTCAAAACAAAATAAAAATCGAACAAAAACATGGAGAAACTAAAAAAGAATCTCACGCCAAACTCACAAAATCTCCGCCCCGCGGGGCAATGTGAAACAGCCAAAACCACCCGAGCCCAAGCCCTCAAAACTCACCCGTGAAATTATCCGTCAAGGGGAGATTGATGACACTAGAAAGATTGCTGCTCCCGCTGGTCCTTGGCAGTCTCATCATGCCTTGAGTCAACAATCGAATCGTTGAGGAGAAGGCTCAATAAAATGAATTGAGTAATATTAATACAAAGAAAATAAAGAGAGATATTGTACTCCGGGTTGGTCTGTATAATTCCCCCAAAGTCTCTTCCTTTTTATCCCGAAAACAAAACTTGGCATTCCCCACAGCACCATATATTACTGCCCTTTTCACTTCTCCTTTCCCGTTCGGTTATTAATAATAATAATAATAATGATGGGATCCCCAGGAACGTCATTATTTCACAGTCTACTAATCCCTTCACAGTTTGATTATTTCCCCGGACAATGAATGTATTGTTGTTAGTAGTGTGTGTGGAGAAACTCACAATGTCACAATAATAATTTTCTGTCGCGGCAGTTTGCAGTATATTTATTTTCCAGAAATTAATTCCGTAAAATATTGTTCACGTGACGTTAATCACAACAAAAGTTTTGCTATTCACTATATAGGGGAACTCCCATTAATTCAATATGAAAATTCCTGAAGTCACAGTCAGAATTTCAATATTTACTCGAATAATTGTTTTTAATTTTGTAATTAAAATCCCCACGCACTTTTTTGGGAGCAATAATTCCTGGAATATCGTTTTGTTCAAATTTTGTAACTACACAGGCAGTCGTCGCGTTGAACTGCAGAATCTTCAGTGTGCCAAAACTCCGAACGGCGTCGAAACGCGTAAATTTTTGAGCACCAGAGAAGAGCCGTCGTCTCACTCAGCCATCGGAACGCTGAGTGTAGGGAAAGTTGCTCCGTGCAGCGTGCTTTAATGCCGTGCGGGATTACACGTAACATACATAACTCCCGTATATTAAGCATAGGGCGTACATACATGTACATATAGACCTCCCAGCAGTCAATTCCTTCGCTTTAAACACCCGCTTTTCACCTTCCGTCGAGCATTCCCGGAGTCCCTTCCCTTCCTCCTCCGGGATTTTTTGTCTTTTCTTCTACTCTACACACAAAACTATTATTTTACACTATGGGAATTGTAGTATCCTTTATATTTTGTTAACCTCAATTTTTTATGCACAACATTTTTTACAAGAATGAATTTCTTTTATGTACATCATTTTCTTCACCATTCGCTTGTCGACACAAGATTTGTGTAAAGAAGAATAAAAGAGAGAGAGAGAGAGAATGTGTAAAAAATTTGTAACAATTTTTTTTTCGAGGAATTTTGTTGTAAAGGAAGAAACTTTTTTCTCGTATAGTTTCTTTGGCATTTATGTACACCGTAATATTTGTAAGTCTTTGTGATTTTTAGCCAAGAGCAGACACATTATATAATTTACTCACGCAAGGAGAGTTGCAAAGGCTTTCACCTCTATACATTTCCCTTAAGCTATACATATCGTGGGTTAAATATGAAAAGGTGCTAAAATTTCCGTAACGTGTTGGCTTAAAAACAATTATAGCACATTTTCATGTTTAGCTGATGATATGTAGAGTAGCATATAGTAAACAGTAAAGTTTGGCCTGCTTTTCCTTTTTGCTTTCCCTCATTTTTTAATACATTCCCTTTTATAGAGGCCGTGAAGCTCAATGATGGATTGTGCTATATTAAATATATACGTAATATATATGCCATGAGGTTTTTGGCATGTCAATGGTAAGTATGTATATTATGGGTATGAAATAGCAAGTTCGTATGTATATGTATATAACATGTATTTATACGGTAAACATATGTAGATAATGAAAAATTATGAACATACACACGCATATGCATACAGGTACATATATGTACCTATAGGGTATTAGATATGAATATATTAATCTACTATAAATCACATGGGCGTACATACCCATATCTATTTATAGGAGGGGAAATGCTATAAATTATCAATCAAATGTCACACTTGCCAATCTCCAAAGAGATTTGGCAAAATCCATTTAATAATTAATGGACTATATGTACAATAGTCAATTCTTATATTTCTTATAAATTATTATGTGTAGGCTTGTAGGACAATGTAATAAGTATGGTTCTACCGATACGTAATGGGATGAAGCGTGAGGGAAATTTTAATTGTGAAATCAGTTTTAGTGGGGACGTTGGTAAATACGACATTTTTGTAATATTTTGTGTGTTTGTGAATTTCAAGGTGAGGAAGTATGAGACTGTAGAATTGAGACAAATGGAAAAATCGAACCACAAAAAACTCATTAAAAAGAAATTTTATAATTTTGTGTTTACTATTGTACGTACTTTGTATGTAAATTTTAGTTAAATTTTAAATGAAATAAATAAAATTCTCGAATTTTTCGAAATCTCTTTGAATTTATTTTATTTTGTAGTCAAAATCAATCCCGTAATTGTTATATTAATAACGCCTTGCGCAAAGACACGGAGGGCAAACGCGTCAACTATTCTAATCGAGGACCTGGAAAAACCGTCACCGGCGTCGAACTGAATAAAGTATTTATACCTTTGCTTTGTATTAATAAATTCATTGAGTAGAGTTTTGACGGGTAATGAGTTTGAATAATTCATAAATAGTTAAAATTAAATTAGCTATGGAATCATATTTTATTAAAATGGTACTCGTCAGCCAATATTTTAATTAATTTTTTTTTAACTTTTAACTTGTGCATTAACAATTATTAGTGAATTGAAATCAAAGAATATCAATTATACATATTTAGATTTATAAGATTTTAACGACAACAGGGAAAACTTGTGTAAATAATTAAGAAAAAGTGTGAACTGCGCTGCATCAATTTTATAAACTTTGTCCTACTGAAATTATCGACGGTAATGCACGAAACCTCGTAAGAAGGTTGTAAATTACCCTCTAAAGAAATATAGAGTTCCTATACAATTTTCACTTGGAAGGTTGTGGCAAAGCGGAGTTGCTAAACGAAAGACATTTTAGAAGATTATTCCGAAATTAATGTTAGGGGTATTAAAAAGTCATTTTGAAATTGACGAGAGGGTGAAATGCATTCGGAACACATTGAGATGACAAAATATACTTTATTAAAGAAGGAGACTATTTAAGAACATGGAATATATTTGGGACATAAAAAATGAATTATTATCACACTTCACAGCATTATAGACTGAAATATGAACATTTTAATGATGACGCATAACGTAAGTAATAAACTCGTAACTTTTAGCGTCATATGTAAATGCGCACCGTTATGTAAATGATCAAACAGTGAGTTAGCATTGGCCGGAAACGCAATATCATAAAATAGTGGGTAAACGTCTAAAGCCTCCATTTTATGCATGTTTCTTTTGAATTTTGTAGGAAAACGCTTAAAGAATGCAAATTTTCTAGATTTCTGTTCTACTTCAAATTTCCCCTTTAAAGTATTAAAGATTTGTTTCGTCCAGTTTCCACATGACTTACTTACACTTATTGTGTACTTTCTCGATAGAATATTACCAACACTCTGCTCCTAACTTTTGGCACAGAACCTGTATACATGATGTGCCTTATAAAAACATTAACGGCGTTTAAATCATTCAAACTTTCTTCTAGTTGTTTTACATAAGGGCAGAATGATTTGTATTTTTTGTGTTTATTTTTGTGTTTATTTTTGTATTTATTTATGTATTTATTTATGTAAATTACCATTATGATTACATAGTGACATTATTTAATCCTAGCGATACTGGGGAGGTATTTGATTTTATTATTGGTAAGTTTCCATTCTACAATTTGTTTTACATTTCAACGCCAACAGAAGTTTAATTAGCATTACACATACACTATTGGTGTCATTTCGCGGTTGAATTAGTAGAGCGTCAAATGTATTTAATTTTGAATTTAGTTTTGTATTTAATTTTGTATTTAATTTTGTTTTTAATTTTGTATTTAATTTTGTATTTAATTTTGTATTTAATTTTGTATTTAATTTTGTATTTAATTTTGTATTTAA
>JAQGAK010004283.1:0-12593 GCA_034696945.1 Lipothrix lubbocki
TCGGCGCTCCAGTTGTTGCTGCTGCCCCAGTCGCCTATGCCGCTCCAGCCTACGCCGCCCCAGTCGCTGTTGCTCACGCTCCACTCGCTTACGCTGCTCCCGTTGCTGTTGCCCCAGCTGTGAAGACCGTCTCATACGCCGCTCCATTGGCTTATGCTCCAGCTCCCTTGGCTGTTGCCCCCGCCGTCAAGACTCTTGCTGCTGGCCCAATCCTCTTGTAAATTAATCGAGTCAATATGGGATATTTGGATTTGTATTTATAACGTTCTGGACATGAAAGACTTGTTTTGCAATAAAATTGTTTTTATTTAATTCTTTGCTGAATTTTTCTTTTCTGCGCTGCATTTCATAATCTTTAATGACGGAGTAAAATTTGAAAATTCAATTGCATCCTGTAGTTTACGGACTCCGATCTGCTTGATATTTCAAAAATTGAGCATTTAGTGATTTAGTTACAAATAGCCCTAATAAGAAAAACAAACACTGTCAGCTTATTATGCTTCCTATAAATCAATTATTTAGCACATGGGATCGGAATCTTAAAGATGACTAGCAGGCTATGGAAAACACATGAGTACATTCAAAGATCCTAGGAAAATTGGTTACTTAATGTGAACACTGAACTCTGGCTATAAGAGAACGCTATAAGCCACCAAAATCGGTCTCTTATATAGGAATTCTCTTATAGAGAGAGCTAGTATGCATATATCCATGTATGATTTGTGGGCCCAAAGGATCTCTTACAGAGAGAGTTCTCTTATAGGGAGATTTCTTATAGCGATAGTCCGATGTATATTAATTGTTTCATTTGTTAAAGTTGCTTTGGACTGATAAATATTATTTGTCAAAAAACATGTTTTAAAATTATGAGTGTTTTATATTAATTTGGTTTATTGTTTGCTATCCTTGGTCATAATATTTCATAAGTGTTAATAAATGTGTGATCAAATGCCATCGCTTTCGGCTTGTTAGCCCTTATCAAAATCGTATTATTACCATCAGGCATTGTCGTTTGAGTACGAATATCCTCACTACCATGAACGCCATGCAATCAAGTCCAGAATAATGTATTTTATTTTGACCATGTACAGGTCAAGAAGAAAATGTTCGCATTGTAATACATTATTATGAAGCCGATTATAGTACAAACATATTGGCGATACATATTCATTTACATTTGAACATCGGACCTGCGATTTTTTTATTGGTACAGGAAATAATTAGGAAATTGAATATTTAAGTTGAATTAGAATTCGGCAGTATGAAGTAAAAACATTGCTTTGCAATAATTTAATGCTTGAGCGAAGGGTTATTCCCCAAAGGGGACATGGAAATTTATTCGATTAACCTATTTTACAGTGCTGAATTGCCAGACAGTAAATATATGTTTCTATTGTAATCCGTCCTTGCGTTTTTAAGAAACGCTAACGCGCCCCTAAAAACTCAATTATGTTGCAACAAAATAACAAAATGCTTTCTGTGATAATCGAAAATATTAGGATTGAATATTGCTAAGGGTAGTTTCATTTATGTAAGCAACCCCAAATCGTTTATATGATTGGAATATTATAAATTCATAACATGGTATATTTGATTGGTTAGTAGAGCAATTATTTGAAAGAATTATTTTGACAATTCGGTATTTCGATTGTTGTATCGATCGCTCTGAGAATATGAAATTTCCTACGATTGTACCCTTCTATTTCGCCGAAGCAACAGAGTGTATCACGAAGTTTTCATTTTCATCATAAAAACAATTTGATGCCGAATTGTCCATTTCTAACAAATTAACTAGGTATTTTAATGAATTATTAAAAGGGCAGATATGAAGTTTATATAATTTCCAATTACAATTTCAAGCTTATAAACATTGTTTAAATAAGACTCGATTAAATACAAATTGGTCAATTATGTTCAAAAATCATGTTCGGGTTTAAGTGAAAGTCAGTTTTAGGACTTGAAATCAATAGTTGCTGGATGGAATCAGGTCACTTACCATGTTCATAAAAACCGAAAGTCGGATTATTTGAAAAGATTAGCATATTTCTAAAACAATGTTTTTCATTTTGCAGTTACCCAAAAAAAATAAAAACTAACATTAAATTCGACAACGAGAATCCGTCTTTACCAAAATGCTGAACGATGACATGATATCTATACTTCAATTCCTCGCAAATTTTGGTTCAAAGTTAAAACTTTTTTCTTTTGAATATAGCAGTGGGAGATTTGAAGTAACAACGTCAAAATTCAATATTTTTATCGGAAGAATAACAACTTCTTACCTGTGGCTCCAAGCTGTCTATCAGTGTCCCATGGTAATACGGGAAGCTTACGATGACACTGTTAGTTCCGAATCTTACGTCGTCCTCTGCTCCTTCTTTTTCTCGAGATTGTCAGCAGTTTCCATTTTCACTTGGATTCTCCTTAACGCTCATGGTTTAGCAAGATTTCTCAATCAGATTCTAGCTCTGAACCAAACTTTCCGAGGTGAGTTTCTTGAGAAATAATTAATTATAGATCAAATATATTCTAACACTTATGTAGAAACTTTCAAAAATCTTTGTATTTTTAATATTTGTCAATTTTCAGATGCATTTCCGACAATCAACCTGCCACCACGGGACAAACAAAGTCAAACCATGTGGAGGATGGCGAAACTGGCGGGCATTCATGCAATCATTGTGATGCTGCAATACGTTGTAGACAATCAAAATCGGAAATACTGGCCCACAGCTTTTATTCCAAAAGAAATATATAAATTCACCATACCATTATTTGCTTTGGATGAGCTCTGGGTGTCTTGCTTCTGCAACTTAGGGGCTCTGTTCATGATATTCATTCTCATCATGAATTCTGTCATCACAGTAAAATGCGTCAAATTAATGCGGTGAGACTATTTTAAAACTATTAATGGTAAAACACACGTCAAGTCAAAGCTAAGAACCGATTTAATTTATTTATTTTCAGTGGGAAACAAGATGACGTTAAAATGTTTCTACGCCTTCACCGCACTTCCGAGCTTTACAATAAGCTCTACAATGAATTATTTTTCAACTTCTTTTCCTGTGTGATATTACTTTTATTCTTTAATTTCATTCTATGCCACACAGCGGTTATAAGGACTAGCGCAAAAGGAATCTTTCCAGCAAATCTAATGCACCCTCTTGGTTTAGTGATCTTCAGTTGGGCAATAAACATAATCATGCGCCCTTCGTGCAATTTGATGGACGTCTCCGAGAAACTGATTCGAGACTTTGGAGTCAATCCGAATAAGGAAATCAAGATGGTTGCTCGATCTCTGCGGAGCATAAGGATAGACATGAGGAATCATTTCCCATTGAAAAAGTCCACTTTGATGGCTTTTTATAACGAGTTAATCAACTACACTGTGACGGCATTACTTTTGACATCGTAAGATGTACAACTTGGCTTATTCGGAAGAAAAAATATCGTTATTATTTTAAATACTTACAAATGTATCATCTATGTACATGACTGTACGGTAAAAATAGTAAATAGTTTACAACGTTAACTGAATAAGACTATGGTAATAATAAATTATTTAAGGCAGGTATTTATTTCAAATCTATTTTTATGACACCTATTTTAAATTAAATTGTAGGTATAACAACCTGAATTAGAAAGTGTAATACGATAACCGATATGTACATACATCTTAGTAAGCCTAATAAACCATAAATAATAAGCGTAGTAAAACTTTACAATCAAAAATTTTGCAATAAAAACCAACTTATAGCTAAATGAGTATGGAAATATTGAATGGATAAAAACTAACGACAAATTGAAGTCCATTCGGCAAAGGGCTTACGATATAGGAAACACTCATACATCTAGATGTAGAAGAAGAAAGCGGAAGGAAAGTCAGCCACACTGCAGAATGAGAGATGAAGGAGGAAGACGGAGAGTTCTGACCTTCGCGAGATGCTTTTTGATTTCATTTGTGCTGAGACTACAAACAACATTTACCAATACATTAGTATAGATCATGCAAAAAGACACAGCGAGCATATATAGTTAACGGAGTATAAAAGCACGCGTAATTTTTAATTTAGGCACAGTCAGCAACTTCAGCTATTACAATCCCTTTTAAGAGTCCAGCACAGCCAACCCTACCAACTTCAACCATGAAATCCGTAAGAATAATTATCAATTGAATTACAATTTCAAAATATTGTTGTAAATTATTCTGAAAATGTAAAGAATTAATTCTTTGGATTAATAGAATTATTTATTTTTAAATTTCAGTTCGTAGCTATTGCTCTTGCCACCATCTTGGCCTGCGCCAACGCTGGTTTCCTTGGTGGTCCAGTTGCAGTTGCTCCATTGACCGTTGCCGGACCCGCTGTGGTTCGTGCTGCTCCGTTGGCCGTTGCTGCTCCAGTCGCTTACTCCGCCGGACTTGTCCACGCTCCCTTGGCTTATGGCCCAGCTCATGTTCGCATTGCCCGTGGTGTTCTCGGTGCTCCAGTCGTTGCTGCTCCAGTAGCCGTTTCTTACAGCTCCGGAATTGTCCGCGCTCCCGTCGCTAAGGCCGTTGTTGCTCCAGTCGCCGTTGCTCCATTGGCTTATGGCCCAGCTCACATCCGCGTTGCTCGTGGTGTTTTCGGTGCTCCAGTTGTTGCCGCTGCTCCAGTCGCTGTCTCCTACAGTTCCGGAATCGTCCGCGCTCCAGTCGCTAAGGCTGTTGTTGCTCCAGTAGCCGTTGCTCCCTTGGCTTATGGCCCAGCTCACATCCGCGTTGCTCGTGGTCTCCTCGGCGCTCCAGTTGTTGCCGCTGCTCCAGTCGCTTATGCCGCTCCAGTCGCCTACGCTGCTCCAGTCGCCTATGCCCACGCTCCAGTTGTTAAGAGCGTCGTTGCTCCAGCTGCCGTGTCCTACAGCTCCGGAATCGTCCGTGGAGTCCCAGTCGTTGCTGCCGCTCCAGTTGTTAAGGCTGTCGCTGCCCCAGTCATTTACTAAATAACAAAATTACTTTTAATGAAAAATTACACGGTGATGAATCCCTACCTGTACCATTTCAAAAATCAAGACTTAAATAATTTAGTTTCTATATTGGAATAGTAATGTCTGGTGATAATAAATTTCGAATTGTTTTTTAAATAATAATTATTTAATTTCATTGTTTTTTACAATATAGCATCGAATCTTAGTTTTTGTATTTGCAAGCATATATCCTTTAGTAAAAATGTGTGCAGACACTGAACAACTGGTAAACATGTTTGCTTTACGCTTCCCTGTACATATAAGGTTCTTACTACAATTTTTTAGTTTGTTTCCTCAAATGCAATTTAACATATTTTCTGGGGAATATGTATTTTGCACGTTGTTTTACCCCCAAGGTTGGTTTTCCAAATTAATAAGGTTTGGATAGGACATATTAGATTGCAACGTAATGGTTTTAATAAAATCGAGAAAATCCGATTAAACAATCATGCAGAAATATTCAAAGCCGCTCACATGAAACATTGCCTACGCGTCGTCTGTTGAAATTAACTGTAAATTTTGGGCAATTTGTATTTCTCAAATGATTTATGGTTACTACTTCTAGACAACAAGGGCTTGTTTTACTTAATTATTTAAAAAAATTTATATGACTGCATTTTCCAAACATCAATAGCCATCCCTTTCGTTTTTCCAGCCCATTTTTTAGAATTATGTCATCACATCATCACAAACTCTTCGTTTGTTTTAATTGTCTATATAATAATAATAATAAGGTAAGAAGTCCAAATAGTTTCCAAACCCTGATGACCGATTTTAACAGACTTGTATTTTACGGGCAAAAGAATTTGAATAAAGTATTTCATGATATTCCCATTATAATTAGGCCTGCACTATAATAAGGATTAACTATATAACATCGCAATGTTTTTTGTTGCAATCGGTTATATCAGAATCCAAAGAATAACAATTTATTGGGTCGATACACATATCTGGCCTCAACCTTTGCGACCTAAAATCGAGAATTTTAGTGTCATGTCTGAGGATGTTTTTATTCCATTTTCTTTTTATTTTATTTGTGACATTGCTTTGTAATATATAAAATAGTAATTGTGTACATTTGAGTGGTTGTTAGTACAGCTATTGACATGTCAATCTGAGAATACTAGGTCGGACAAAATTAGGGAATGACACTGTGACAATTTTGTGCTGCGATTTATGTACAATGATCGTTCTAAAACATAATACAGAATTCTGCGCCCATTTAACTTTATTTAAAGACACCTCTGTAGCTTGTGGATATAGTTTTAAATTGATGGGCACATAGAATTTATTGAACATTATTCGAAGCTAGCCTCACAATTGCTGCAATTTGCATGTATGTATTACTAGTATTTCCATATGATATATAAAAATATAAAAGAAGTTTTTTAAAGGGATATGTGCACAATTCATATCGATGTGTTCAATTTAAGCATAAGTTAAAAATAATTTGTTAAAATTTGACCCTACATTATACATCAGAAGAAAAATACTCTGAAATCGGGTTCGGATTAAAATGGAAGTAGGTCAAAGTTTTTTGATCCCGAAATCAGTACAAGGCTGCATGGAATGCTGACAATTCCCATGCCTTTAAAAAGCGCATTTAAAAATTTTCCGAGTTTGTTGTGCACTCTACACTATTATAGTGGCCAAAAATCACCGACGGAAGCCTTCATAACGTATAATTTAATTTGATCCATGCATTTATTTTAACATCAACGTTTACAAAATGAAACCAATAATTTGTGTGAAGTTTTTTGTATGTATAAAGATATTTTGAATACGTACTCACTGACACCAACACTTATACAAATACTGTGGCAATTTATTGTAAAAGTTGTTATTTCTGAAGAAACAATTGCATTATTTTTGTTTAAACACAAGAAAATAAAAATAACATTTCACTTCACCATTTTCTCTTCATCCATAATGTTGAACGATGACATATTGTCCTTAATCCGATTCCTCGTGAATTTTGGCGCGAGGCTAAAATTTTACCCCTTCGAATACAACAATCAGAGGTTTAAAGTAACAACATCAAAGCTCAAAATTTGTTTCGGAAGACTGATGGTATTTTACCTGTGGCTCCAAGCTGTCTATCAGTGTCCCATGGTAATACGGGAAGCTTACGATGACACTGTAAGTTCCGAATCTTACGTCATCCTCTGCTCCTTCTTTTTCTCGAGATTGTCAGCAGTCTGTATTCAAACTTGGGTCCTGGCTAATGCCAACGGTTTGGCGATATTTCTCAATCAGGTTCTAGCTCTGAACCAAACTTTCCGCAGTAAGTGTTTTTGAGAAAAAATTTTGTTTTGTTTTCACCACTACATTTACCATTTTAAAAATACATTTACTTTTGTCAAATATTTTCAAATTTCTAGATGCATTCCCGACAATTAGCCTTCCACGACGGGACAAACAAAGTAAAGTCATGTGGAGGATGGCGAAACTGACGGGCATTCATGCAATTATTGTGATGCTGCAATACGTTGTAGACAATCAAAATCGGAAGTACTGGCCCACGGCATTCATTCCAAAAGAAATATATAAATTCACCATACCATTATTTGCTTTGGATGAGCTCTGCGTGTCTTGCTTTTGCAACTTAGGGGTTCTGTTCATGATATTCGTTCTCATTACAAATTCCGTCATAACACTAAACTGCGTCAAATTAATGCGGTGAGACTAATGAGACAGTCTTAATTGCAAAAGACAGGTCAAGTTAAAGTAAAAGGTCGATTTTATTTTGTTTATTTTCAGTGGGAAACAAGATGACGTTAAAATGTTTCTACGGCTTCACCGCACTTCCAGGCTTTACAACAAACTCTACAATGAATTATTTTTCAACTTCTGCTCCTGTGCAATATTGCTTTTATTCTTTAATTTTGTTCTCTGTCACACAGCGGTTATTAGAACAAGCGCACAAGGGGTCTTCCCAGCAAATCTTATGCAACCCCTTGCTTTAGTAATCGTTTGTTGGGGTGTAAACTTACTCATGCGACCGTCTTGCAATTTGATGGAACTCTCCGAGGAACTGATTCGGGATTTTGGAGTGAATTCAAAGAAGGAAATCAAGATGGTAGCTAGATCACTGCGGAGCTTGAGGGTGGATATACGCGATCATTTCCCATTGAAAAAGTCAACACTTATGGCTTTTTATAACGAGCTCATTAACTCCACTGTGACGGTTTTACTCCTCACGTCGTAAATTGCGCTTCGTCCATACACTTAAAATTCCAAAAAAATGTGTGTACTAAACATTTGTAAAATTCTATCTCCATTGTTTACTGACCGGTTTCTGAAGTTTGTTTTAACAGACGAAACGCAAAAAAATAAGGGTCAGTTTGCTTGATTTTTTTGACAATTTTTGAAATATTTGCGAGTAAAATTACAAATACTTTATTTGTAACCCAATAATATAATCCTTATTCATTGCACATAGTTAATTGACTTATGATTTCTACGACGCCAACAAGTAACTTAAACGAAGTTCAACTTGTCCATTATTCATATAAAAACATTAAAGGGGAGTAAGTACAACAATGAATACGAAAGCTGTAGATACTGATATAGACTCTACACATAAAGCACTAGATGCATTTCGCACAAGGTTTAAGCCACAGTAGCGAACATTTATCATAGAAGAAAGCGGAAGGAAAGTCAGGTCGACTGCAGAATGAAAGATTGAGGAAGAAGCCAAGAGAGTTCTGACCTTCGCTATGCATGCTTTTTGCTTGCATTTGGGATTACATTCATGACGGTACACAATCCACATTCATGCATTAGTACAATAAATGCAAAAAGAAATACATAGCAGCATATTTACCCAGCAAAGTATAAAAGCACGTGTAATTTTTAATTAAAGCACAGTCAGCAACTTCAGCTATTACAATCACTTTTAAAAGTCCAGCACAGCCAACCCAACCAACTCCAACCATGAAATCCGTAAGAAAATTATCAATTGAATTACAAATTTCAAAATATTGTTGTAAATTACTATGAAAATGTAAAAAATTAATTCGTTGGATTAATGGAATTATTTATTTTAAAATTTCAGTTCGTAGCTATTGCTCTTGCCACCATCTTGGCCTGCGCCAACGCTGGTTTCCTTGGTGGTCCAGTTGCAGTTGCTCCATTGACCGTTGCCGGACCCGCTGTGGTTCGTGCTGCTCCATTGGCCGTTGCTGCTCCAGTTGCTCCTTTGGCTGTCGCCGCCCCAGTCGCTTACTCCGCCGGACTTGTCCACGCTCCCTTGGCTTATGGCCCAGCTCATGTCCGCATTGCCCGTGGCGTTTTTGGTGCTCCAGTCGTTGCCGCCGCTCCAGTAGCCGTTTCTTACACCTCAGGAATCGTCCGCGCTCCAGTCGCTAAAGCCGTTGTTGCTCCAGTCGCCGTTGCTCCATTGGCTTATGGCCCAGCTCATGTCCGCATTGCCCGTGGTGTTCTCGGCGCTCCAGTTGTTGCTGCTGCTCCAGTCGCTGTCTCTTACAGCTCCGGAATCGTCCGCGCTCCAGTCGCTAAGGCTGTTGTTGCTCCCGTCGCCGTTGCTCACGCCGCTCCCTTCGCTTATGGCCCAGCTCACATCCGCGTTGCTCGTGGTCTCCTCGGCGCCCCAGTTGTTGCCGCTGCTCCAGTCGCTTATGCCGCTCCAGTCGCCTACGCCGCTCCAGTCGCCTATGCCCACGCTCCAGTCGTTAAGAGCGTCGTTGCTCCAGCTGCCGTGTCCTACAGCTCCGGAATTGTCCGTGGAGTCCCAGTCGTTGCTGCCGCTCCAGTTGTTAAGGCTGTCGCTGCTCCAGTCATTTACTAAATAGCAAAATAACTTTTAATGAAAAATTACACGGTGATAAATCCCTACCTGTACCATTTCAAAAATCAAGACTTAAATAATTTAGTTTCTGTAACGAGAGCATGCAACTTCGGCTCGAAGTATTTCAACATTGGAATAGTAATGTCTGGTGATAATAAATTTCGATTTTTCTAAATAATAATTATTCCTTTGTTTTCATAATATTGCATCGAATCCTCGTTTTTAGGCCCCTTCCGTAGGAAAAGGGACCTATTGAATCGCTCGATCGTGTGTGTCCGTCCGTTTGTCCGTGGGTGCAATATCTTTCGAAAGAATTAGCACACGTACTTCAAATTTGAAACACGTGTAGACATGAAGTCAGGAAGGCTCCCTATTGAAATGCAGGTTCATAGGTCAATAGGGTCAGAAGGTATGACACTTTGTAATTTTTGCATGTAATTCATACGGGAAGTACGCATGCTATTCTCTATACGACATAAGCGTGACCCCAGGGATATACTCAAATTGTATGTATCAGCGGTAAAACAGGAAAAGAGAAAGAAAAGCTTTAAATCTTTTGTTGGTTTATCCTGGCACCGTGCCGGTAATGTTCGGGAATTCTAAATTTTGTCTCAGTTTGGGGGCAATTTTTATTTGGAATAATTGTAGAATAATCAATTGCAACAGCGAGTAAATTCATTTATTGTTCACTTTGTTATTAATAAATTGAATAATATAATATTGATATATAATGTATCATTATTGTATTAAGTATAATAATAATTCTTTTTATTACTAAATTCAATGAAATTAGGAACATCCTGACATTTTTGTTGCAATGCTTTTTATTTTGTGCTCAACAAACTTGCCAGAGTATAACCAATCTTTTAAGCAAAAACGTTTCCGAATTGTGTCGGCATTCATAGACTAGCCTGTTGGGCTTAAAAGATCAGATTCGAAAGATAATGCTCGCTCAGTTGGTACGCTAGTTCCGTTTATTGCAAAAAATCCCCGGCCATTTTAGAGACGTTCAAATACTCATGCTGGTGATCCTTAAACCAATTTAAATTTAAATTGTTTGTAAAGTTGAAGGAATTAAAACAATCATTAAAGCAAATAAGCACCTACCAAATTAAAACATCATCAACACCACTGCGAGCGTCTACCACGGGAATCGATAAATATTTCTACGGCCGAGATGAAATAAAGTGACCGTGGTGGTTGATGAGCGATTCACAAATATATAATTAATTAATATTTACTAATTATTAAAATAATAATAATAACAGTAATAATAACGGCCATGAGGCAAATAATATAGAAAGGGAAATAAATCCCAACGAATAATAATATTAAAAATAATTCAAATTAAATGTTGAAATTAATGGGAAAATCCCGAGAGTGATGAGCACGCTTGTGAGCGGAGTTGTCCGTTAGGCGAGAAGATCGAGAGTGTCGTTGATAAGAGCGAAGGACACGGCGAGGCCGCGAGGAATTGTAGTTGTTGTTGTTGTTGTTGATGGAAAGCGCTCGAGTAATCTCCGTGGAAACGGAGCTCGAGCTCAATATTTTCGGGGGCGCACAAGATCACGGATCTTACTATATGTTTTAAATTCATCGGCTTTGATGGATTTGGAATTTGCCATCTGAGAAGCTACAACGTTGCATGTAGACGTCACATTTTGCGCTTGACGCACTTCTGATTCAGCATAATGTTTGGTCCAACATTATTATTAAATCCATATTATTTAAATTTAACACACTGCTTGTTCAGCGTAACTACATCATTTGCGACGCCGCTCTAATAACATTGTAATTTACATCGCGGGTCGAGCACTAAATTTGTGGAGAAAGCTAAATCTGTAGCACGCAATTACATGAATTTCAAAGAAAGTGTTAACGCAAATAATAAATTATTTACCCAAACCCATGACGTAAACGCATCCGTCCGAACTTGGGTAATATTTGTTTAGCTTGTTACAAGCCAATTTTGCGGCAGTTATAAGCCCTGTAAGTAAATCCCTGAAACCGTTAAATAAATATGCAAAATGCAATATATGTAAATAAATAATATATGAATTTAACCCTTTCTGAACCAAGCCTATTTCTGCCTATTTTGCTCAGTTCTGTCCCCATAGAATAGCTTGTATGTGTAGAAATGACTAACATTTCTGCAAAGAAAAATAAATGAACGCGTTTTGTCAGAAAAAGAAATTTAATTGTTTTAAATTTTTATATACAATTTTGAAGAATTGATCACTCGGTGGAAAGCTTTTTCAGAATTAAAAACTTTTCAAAACTCTGAGAGGCCACAACTCGAACAATTGGTGCTATTGGCTATTTGGATAAAAATCAAATTCTAAATAACAACAATTTTGTTGTATTTATACAACATTTATCGTTTTCGCCGTAAAATCCCGTGAGGTTGCAATAAAATTGTTGTGACTAGAACCATTTTGCCAGTGAAATGTAATTTTTGGGACCATTTTCTCTTCATTTTAGCCCCAATACACGCCTTTTACGAACAATGTTTAATGTTCCTTTTATTTTAGCTGTTTTAGAACTTTTTATCGTGTTCGCAAGTTGGGGTTGAATCTGGGGGTTTCTTATTTTAGATGCGTTTCAGTAATTGGATATCATTTTTAGGAACAGCGCTAGCGCCCCTCATAAGTTTGTAATGTCTGTACGTCTGTACGTCCGTTAACACGATAACTACAAAACGGATCCACCGATTCTCCTGAAACTTGGTGTACATAGTCCCCAGGCATAGAGCGTGGATGAGTTCGAAGTTGAGCCAAAT
>JAQGAK010004284.1:0-12592 GCA_034696945.1 Lipothrix lubbocki
CTGATTTTGCTCAAACTTAATATACAAAGCTTTCAAGCCTTAAGCTTAGCAGAGGCAAAAGTTGAGCCAAATCGGTCGAGCCGTTTCAAAGTTACCCGGGTATTAGAAAAAAATACCTATTTCCTGTAATTTTTGGTATAGATATTATTCATAGATATAGTATTGCTGAAGCCGAATGGTGCAAACTTTTTCGGTGTTACCCGGGCTTTTCATAATTTCCCTCCGATTTTTTGAAAAACATTCAAAATTTTCCCAATAATTTTTAATACGTATAAAAACTTATAAGGCATTATAGGAATACAGCCATTCTTTTACACATATTCTTGGGACAATTATTAACGCACGTTTCTAATTTAGTTGAGTCAACTGCGTAGTTTTCTGAAGAAAATATCAAAATTTGAAAGTTTTTAATTTTATTTGTGATTTTTACGATAACTCTTAAACAAACATCCAAATATTCTAGCGGCGGTCGCAGCACCGCTATTAAAATTCTAATTGTCCGTATATTCGTACTTCCGTCGACAGCGTGTTTCAAAAACAAATGACGAATCTTAATAAAAAACATTTATTTCTTCGTTCGGCAATGCAGCGCTTTAAGATAAGTATATTGCATAACTTGTCTATGTTCCCTCTGGGGAATAAGTCCGAGCGCTGACGCCGCCCCTTCGCGCAAGCCCCAAATTATCGCGAAGCAATGATTTTTGCTGTAAATGCTGAAGTCACCCGAACCGTCCAAATGTTTTCTTATAGTTGGGTTATTATGTACAAAAACGATATTCAACGTCATTAATAATTAACACGAGGCTTAAAGGAACATTTGCGGAAACGCGTGTCCATCGATTCGTCGTTTTAAGAATAGAAGTTCAATAAGCGTATAAAGTTTAAAATAATGCTCTTCACCATTCCGTGAAATACTTCGATCTTATAGTCGCCTTTGCAAAAATTGTAACCATAAAATTTATAATTTGATCATTTATTCGTCATGTCAATTTTTCAACTCCAATAATCAAATTTTTTTTTACCCGAAGTAGGTCATCGATCATCTTTTGTATCTAGTACATACTTTTATATTTCAACATTTGTATCCTTGGACAGTTCCAAATACATTTGTTGTTCTAACATTGAAATTTAATTTGTACGCATATGTATAAGTTGGTTAACTTTTGGTGTTGCGTTGGATGATTGGTTGTGAATAATCTTGTATTTTTGGTGTTTAATATTTCTTGGATGAACAATTTATTCACGATTAATTGGCGGTCGTTTAATTTCAATGAGTTTATTTCTAGTTTTGTGTACAGAAAAAAGTATTTAAGCGTGTCCCACGGTGTGAATAAAATATTTAGATATCTAAATAAATTGCAACAATATGATCGGATTAGGCTTGGATTCAGTTTCTAGAAAAGTGTTTTATGCCGGAATTTGGTTAAATTCAACACTGTTGTGTTTACCGTGGAAATGGGATTCGAATAAGGAGATGCTTTCTTGTGATGTTGGGAATAGACATATCATTGGCTGGTACTTTAACATGGTGCTTACCATCATGGCCCTAATTTGGGGATGCATTAGAACAATGCAGGCTTGGATCTACTACAACACCATGTCGAGAACCTACGTTTTCCATTTGATTCCTTGTGGGTTGCTTACCACTCTAATTTTGGTTCCAATAGTGATACAATGGAACGAACAGCGACTTGTGGTAACACCAGTTACCAATTTCATATCACCAGTATTTTCAACTTATATTGCAACTTCAAGGTAATTACTGATCTCTACAGCTATTAGCAGGAACAAGTAACAATATCGTGAAGACATTATTGGATTTGGGAATAATGAAAAAAATACATTTCATAACGATTTATTTTGTAGGGAAATTTAAAAAGAAGTCAGGCAAAATGTTCATCCGTCAGCGACTTAGAAATGTCACGGCAGGAATTCTTTCTGTGTCAATTTGTGGGGTTATGATTACAATACAAATATGTACATTATTAGTAAGCATTGCTTTCCCGAAACTGATGATTCTTCCCGCGTCAGTTATGGAACCCTCAAGTAGCTTTTCTAGTAGAATCTCACTTGCTTTCATCCAAATTATCCTGATTATGTATATGCTTACAACATGGGCTTCCCATATCCTTATATTCCTACTACCCGGAATCGACTTTATATTTGGATGCCGTGCGTGGACAATGGAATTGACGTATGTATCTATAATATTGGATTTATAATGATGGTTTGTATTGTAGATGTAACTTGAAATTTGCAGCAACAAAATTTCTTCTCATCCTTACAGTTTGGGTAGACAAGAGTACCTGACAATAAACAGTCTCAGGACTTGCGAGGGATTTCATTCTGGGTATCCCATTAAACGTATTATGTTCCAAACTTCAATGGATATATTTGGACACAGCATCCTTCCCGCCGGGCAATGGCTCGGCACTATCGTTGTATGTCTCAGCATTTATGGAACCATGAGAATGGACGGAATGCTTCAAATCTTCGCCATATTCACCGCCCTTTTTTCAATCTCGTACTTGTCATTGATGTTCACCTTTATTGCAAAATGCGATGAAGAGTCGGAGGCATTGCTCCACAATTGGAAAACCATACGACGGAGGCCAGAATTTACAAAATTTTTAAGAAGTCAAAGGACATTGCGGTCTAACATGGGATCCATGTATTTTGTTGACAAGGGTATGGTACTTACAATGTACACCAGCATTGTGAGCTGGACATTCAATTTACTGGTACTATTTTAAATCATTTTTAACATTACGTTTGTATTTGGATGTAGGTAAACGGTTAAACATGGGTGAGACTCTCGCTATAAGAGATCTCTATATAGGAGAATTCTCCATGTAAGAGATTCTTTGGGTCCACATATCATACATAGTTACATGCATACTAGCTCTCTCTATAAGAGAATTCCTGTATAAGAGACTAATTTTGGTGATTTATAGCGTTCTCTTATAGAGAGAGAGAGTTCGGTGTAGAAGTTTCTGTTTTACAAATACTTATTTACTACCGTCAACGTTCATACTTCAACTTTTACCGTGCTTCTGCAACGTCTTAAGACGCTTTAATATTCCCAAAAAAAACTCAGCAGAAATGTGGCCGCGCCGCTAGTTTAACAAAGTGCGCACGTGTAGTGTTATCACACGTGTAGTGTTATCATGTTTATTACTGGATCTGTTTGAAATAATAATGTAGTAACGACCTTAAAATAAAACATTTATTTAATACCCCGTAGATTACAGTGGATCATAAGGGACTATGAGTTGTAGTTGCTTTTGAATGTCTGCTGGCGTCAATTGAAATGTTAAACCGTAACCTTAAAATTATCGCGCACGGGCTTTTGAATTTATAAATTCTTATTAACGCCGCCTTCGGCTTTCGTATCTCTTTTCATATTTTTAATCGTGAACATAGTATCGTATGCCCAAAATATCGATCATCTGGTGCTTATTATTATTATGATCGGATACTTCAGCTGATATAAAACGAAATACATGTAATATTTACATAATCAATACACACGACAGTACGATATTGATCGTCAATACATGAAAAAGGTAAAACACAACTTCGAAAAATTTTCGAAAAATATTTCTCGGGAATTGTGCATTTTTATTTTGCGAAGATAAAACATTAAATATCCCATTACGTGCTAAATAGAACATAAGCAACTACAGGACCTAAATACATTTACAAGCAGCAAAAATTATTTCTGCAATAACACTAACGGTAAGTTCAAAGTTTTAGCTTCAGCTTCAATCCGCAAAAAAGATACATAACAGTATCAACTTAGAAAAGTAATCACGCCAAAATTAAATATGCTTAAATCTTAAAACGCTAAAATTAAAACAATGTCAAATCGACGTCAACTATAGACGTTTCAACCTCTTGAGTAGCAAAATTGAAATTAAAAATTAATTGAGTTTCTGCACACGACAGGAGAAACTAGGAAATCAAAGTGGGCCATCTGTAGTGGTCACGTTGTGTCCTTCAGCAGTTATTAAAGTTTAAATTTAAGATTATTCAGGTATGTATAGATTGTAATCTATACACACGTGTGTACTTTTTACTCCATAAGTTTTGGTATGGCTAAAAATTCATTGCGTGAGACTAGTATAATGTACCTATGTTGATTTCCCATTTGAATTTTGACAACGTACCGGATTTATTCTCGAAATTTACGTCGCTCAGTTTTAAATATTCGTTTACGAATTCGAAAACAAACGTTACACAACGTTACAAAAAATTGAATAAATTGTTACTATACGGATAAGTGAAATTGTAATAATGATTGGATTAGGATTGGACCCACTTTCTAGAAAACTATTTTATGCCGGAATTTGGTTGAATTCAACTCTCTCATATTTGCCTTGGAGATGGGATTCGACGGACGAGAAGCTTTCTTGTGGTGTGGGGAATAAATATATAATTGGCTGGTACTTCAACATTGCGTTCACCATCTCGATGTTCATTTGGGGAGTCATTAGAACCACGCAAGCTGGGATCTACTACAGCACTGTTTCAGAATCATACGTTTTCCATCTGATTCCTTGTGGGTTGCTTACCACTCTATTTTTTATTCCAATAATTCTACAAATAAACGAAGTGCGTCTAAGATATGAGCTTCCTATGACGTATAAACGATATTTTCTGCTCATAACCGAGCTTAAAGGTATAAAACTAAAAATGTGTTATTGCGTACACGGAAATACTTGTCAAGACAATATTTTGTTAATTATGTGTTGTATATTGGCGTCTCAATTAGAAATGTATTATTTTTACTAGAGTAATCCTTTTCGCATTGATACCTTTATTTATTGTATCTATTAACCCGTATAGGTGAGTATAGCAAGAAGCCCGAAAATGAGTCCCTCCTTCAGCGACTATCTGTAAAAAATCACATGGCGGGAATCCTTGGTGTTTGCATTTGCTTGGTTCTTGCCATTATGGGAGTCTGCACATTATTAATGAGCATTGCTTTCCCGAAACTTATGATTCTAAGCACGTCGGTTATAGAGCCTTTCAGTCTCTATGGTAGAATTTCAGTTGCCATAATTCAACTTCTCGTGCTTATGTATGTGCTTGCAACTTGGTCTTGCCGTGTGTTTCTATTCCTACAACCCGGGATTGAACTCATATTTGGAGTTCGTGCTTGGACAAAGGAAATGACGTAAGAAACATAATTACTACGGATTTGAATGGCACATCAATTGGTTGTATATCATGGGTGGAGATGCAAAGTGGGGTATGTATCTCCAGATGTATCTCTAGCTGCAAAGTGGGACTTCCACCGCTATTTTAAGTGCAATGTATGGGATAACTCCGCTATAATTTATTGCTGCCTATCAAGTTGAAATTTTAAATTCAAAAGCTTCCCCTGTTTTCAGTTTTTATTGCAATTTAAACGGCAGGATATGCCATCTTATTGCACTGAATTGTTTCGGTGGTATCTCATCTTGCATTTAGGTTCACACATGGTGATAGCCCACTTTGCATCCCTACACCGACTATATTTTTATCGCTATAATAGGTGCAAGGTGGGCTATTTCTATTTTTCTTAAATGCAAGACGGGTTACCCATCCATTATCATGTTCATATTTTAAAAATGGTGTGGCGCTAATATGTGGGCTAAGTGGTCGGCTTTCTGGCTACGCGGTTTGAGACGCCCAAGGTGGCAATTTGGTGTGCAGTCCCAAGGTGTGCGGCGGGGAATGGGCGGGGCCCCAGTTGTGCTATGAGGCTATGGCGGGCAGAATGCTTCGCAAGTTGTATAAAGAGATAAATAAAGAGCTACGATGGTTACGACTCTTTATAGCCCTAGGGTACATCGGAGTATAAACCCAATATTTTTTTAAGATAAAAGACCGGAAATTATATGGTGGTGCTCGGGGATCGAACTTACGACCCCCATCGCTACTTGCGAACGCATTAGCCACTGACCCGCCGGTACGGGTCTTTATCATGTTCGTATGCAAATTAGTTCAACGCATTGAAAAATCATTCCAGCATATATATGCGTTTAAGGAAAATGGAGTTAACCCATCTTGCATTTAAAGTAGTGAATTATGTGTGAAAGTAATGTAATAAATAAGGGGCTATACAGAATCAAGAACAAAATACGGATCGATCTAATTGTAATTATTACAGTTTGGGGAGACAGGCGTACCTGACAACAGACAATCTGAGGACGTGTGAAAAAGTCCGTTTATTGTACACCATGGAGAGTATTTTATTTAAATTATCAATGAATGTATATGGACACAGCATCCTTCCCGCGGCGGAGTGGTTAGGTTCAATCGTTCTTAGTCTAAGTATTTATGGAGTGATACGAATGGAGGGAATGCTTCAAATCTTTGCTGTCTTCGTCACCCTATTTACCCTCGCATATTTGTCGTTAATGTTTACATTTGTCGCCAAAATCCACGAAGATGCCAAGACAATGCTCCAAAGCTGGAATGGGATACGGAAATCTCCAGAATTTACTAGGTTTTTTAAAAGCCAGAGAGCACTACGTTGCAACATGGGATCCATGTACTTTGCTGATAAAGGAATGGTGCTCACTATGTTCACTACTATCGTCGACTGGACGATAAATTTACTTGTGTTATTTTAATTCATTTTGATTTTGATTGAACGTTTTATAGCAGTACCGTTAAAACATATATTCCTGTATAAATTTGCAATTTTTGCTGTAAAAATTAATTTAAATAAAATTTTTACTCTTATAAGAGCGCATATTTATAACGGCCAAATTTGGAAGCCGTTGTAAAGAGTCCCCCCTGCAATTATTTTAGAGAATTTGAAATAATGGCATCATGTACTTAAATTAAAACATTCGAATCCCTATAAACATTATATTGAGTAACGAGTTGCGATTAGCATTTCCTTCGTTTATAATAAATAATCGGAATTTGATTATTTTAAATTTTGTAAGTAAAATTATCTTTTAAGCCACACTCAATTTTTCTAAATAATCCGTTTTAACAAGGACAATTAATTTCATCGTGTGGAATAAACGTCAACTACTTTTAATGTATGTACACTATCTCATTTTTTGGTGCCCATAAAATTTTGAACATTCTAAAATAACACTGGTGAAATCCACTCTGGAGTGTTGGCGTTATACAAAAACATACACATTAAAAGTATATTCCATACACCTGATTATTTTATTATGACTTTGGCAATAAAAATTCTACAAACACTGAGATATTTATAACATAATTAACATTATATATACAGATGCACAATATAAATTGTATTGTTTGAAATAACAATCCATATGTATCAACTTTTAGTAGTAATACTTTGTAGTGCAATTAAACACTTCATCCGTGGCGTTCCTATCCCTGGTTAAATTGTCGCAATAATAACCTTCGCAGCACTGAAGTCCAGCGATTCCCCCGCAAGTGGTGATTGAGCACTGAAATATTAAATAAAAGTTTTTTTTGCTAAATTGTTTTACACAATTACAAAATTTGTAAATGCCGTTCAAAGATGGAGCAATTATAGTGGAAACTCTTTATAACGGCACCCAGTAAAGGTGTCAGGTATTATGTACACACAATAAGGCCTTTATAAATAAGTATTGTCGTGAAGGTCAAAATTTCATAAAATTTTAATTAAAAAAATTAATAAAATTAAAATACATAAGTGTAAATTCACTTCTACAGAAAAAAAACTGCAACCGTTATAGAAAGTCTGCCCTTATAAAGAGGACCATCATATCATAACAAACACTACATAGAGATTATAATTGAAATTTCCTATTGAGAAAAATCTAACCGTGTAATTGTAAGGTTTGCAGCTTCCTGGTAGGTCCGCAATGATGGGACCGTCTGGATCTTGAGGGATCATGAAGCAATTTAATCCGGAGCAGCAATGCTGCGCAGGTGCAGTAGTAAACCCTCCACACGTTTCATTCTCTTTAAGGCACTGCAATTATGAGTAATACAATAAAATACAATTTCAGACTAAATATTGAAATTCTAATACACAAACATAATACATAGACGTTTAATTTTTCTGAGTAGAGGTAATGCTACAATTATTATGACGAAATCAGTGTTACGAAATTATTAAAAAATTTGTTTCGTTTTCAAACCTCAAGGTTTGGCTGTTTACACTGGCCCGGTGCATCCGGAGTCATTGGATTTTGGAATTCGCACACTAAGTCTTCGCAGCAATTAATCGGGGGGTTCAGAGAGAATCCGCCGCATGGTCCGCCATAATTTGAGCACTAAATAACAAAAAGAAAAAACTTGGTACTTGATAGGCAAGGTTACATTATTTATAACTAGATAATATGTACAGTGATAACTCTTTATAACGGCACCCCATGAATAATCAAAATTTGACCGTTATAAAGAGGTTTTCTATTAGGTGTCAAAATTTCAGATAAATTTATTTCTGAGGCAAAAACTGCAGCCGGTTTAAGAAGTCTGCCCTTATAAAGAAGACTGCTATAGCGATTTTCCATAGTATGTATCTGTATAAGTCTGATGCGCATTTTATAAAAAATAAAACAATCAACACTTACTGTGGTATTAGAACGTGTACACTCGCTCGGCATATCAGAAGCGCTGTTTACACAGGTGAGACCTTCACAACAGTGCGAAGCGCCCGTATTGAATCCGCCACATTCTTCACCGTCCAAGGAGCACTACAAGTTGTACAAAACAGCAAATTAAAAAAAAGTCGTTATTAAAAAAAATTAAATTAAATTTTTTAAAAATGTAACTAAAATTTGTAATTAAATTTTTTAAAAAGTTAATTAAAAATTTTAATTATAATTACGTATCTATAGCCACTTACATTGGCCATTGCAGCTTTGACACTCTGGTCGGAGCAGTACAACAATAATATTGTCAGTACAATTGTACGCATGATTGATGATTGGTCAGAAGTGAAAATTTTAACACTCAGAAATGTGGTACACTTCAGTTAAGAAATCAATTAAATTCAAATATTTAAATCACGGCAATGTAACTTTCCAGTTTCTGTTCTACAAGCATGTAATATTTAACGTACAGACTTGGATAATACAAATGTTAGAGCAGGATGTATTGTTATACGACAATATGCTTCAAGACTGTGGAATTATTCCTTCAGCGACTCCACATAAGGGCATATATAGGATAAATGTATTGTTGTTGATCAATTCCCTAACTACGTATGTAGAGAGTTGTGAATTCTGACGACGGTGCGATATGGATTTAAGTTTGAGAGTACAAAAAATGAAATTACGATCCAGGGCAAAATCCAGTGAGCTACGACGTGTCTTTATAGTTCGGTACATGATAAATCTTGGATTGGACTATCATTCTGGAAGCCACTCACTCACCTTATCTTCAATAACAATTCATTATTTTTATTGACGACACTTATTTTTAGAAACATATGACTATGAGTCACTTTCTTGAGGAATATTCTCGTAGGTAGATTGTTTACCTACAGATTTCTTCCATAAAATATCACTCAATAACATTGTGTTATCATTATAGTAAACAATAATGTAACGGCGTATTACGTAGACATTATTTTATACGGGATTTAACACGATTTAATTGCCACAGTGGTATGAATTTTATTTTTAACGTTTTTCCTTAGGGCGTAAATTTTAGATTTCTATGCTTTTTGAATGTGTTAACCCAATTTGAAGCCAAATGATGGTCGACAACCGATTTTGCATTAACGAAATAGCGATAACCGATCTTGCATTAAAGAAATAGAGATAACCGATTTTGCATTAAAGAAATAGCGATAACCCACCTTGCACCTCAAGTATAGGGATATTATAATATAAAAGCATGTATAAACGTACATATATCTTTGTTAGTTGCTTTTAAAATAATAAAATATGAACTTTACAAACACACACGGACACACAACTTGTGAATTCACCTAACGAAACTTTGCAATCGGAATAACAATTTTCCCGGACAACTTTCAAGTTCACTTTTCCCCGTAAATACATACTTATGCTATATGAAGAATAATATTTTTCTCGAGGATGTCCCCCGTCCTTGTTATATAAATTGCTGGAGCATATGAATTTAAAAGAAAGTGACAACCCTGTCTAGTTTGCATTTTTCTTTGTCTTCCCTTCTTATCTCCTGCCTCGTATTCCCGCTCATAGTTGTACGTGTTACATTTTGCCGAGTTGACAAATTGAGGGACATTACCGTTGTTGCAGCACTGCTTGCATGACAAGGGAACATCTCTTTTTTCCCTTTTTTTCCTTTTTACTATAACACCCAAAAAGAATAAAAATTTACTTATTATGTATTTACCCTTCGTGTGCATTAAACTTTGTCCTTTTTAAGGTGACAAGTTTAGTAGTTGCTCCGCGACGTGTCTGTTTTCCATCGGTTTTCCTGTCCCTAATAAATCCTAACTTGAATTTCCTATCTTGATTTTCATTCTTCCTCACCAGATGGCGGGAGGCTTGCTGATTTTCATTTGAGACTTTCTTTTAATCCTTTTATTCCAAAACTTTTCTCTTACGTTACAAGAATTCTAATTCTCACAACATTTTTCATATCCAATAAAATTTATTTTTATTAAATAATTAAAAAAAGTTAAATAATTTTCCCCATAAGCAAAAAGTGTCACATTGCCCCAAATATTTCAAAATTATTTTTCTCATTTGTTTTGGTGTTTAATATCGTTTGTAATGCTTAAATCAACGCAAAAACTTAAAAATCAATGAAATTCCAGGCAGAAAAAAATATTTCATAAAAAATAATTCATCCAAAAATAATTCATCGAAAAATAATTCTTCAAAAAATATTCCTGCCGAAATCCATTTACAACTCATATCGTCCAAGATTATTCCTGTTATTTTTGTATGAATTGGACGAGGCAGTCCAAGTCAAATCCATCTACAGAAACACAGAAAGAAAGAAACATTGATTTGAAATCACAGCGGGAATCTTCCCTTCAACTCATTGCTGATGACAAGAACAAGCATAGGAGAAGTATTAAAGGAATTTCAAAAGTAATTTGCCTTATGCGTGTACAGTCATGCCTGCCTGGCTCTGTTTATTTTTCCAGAAGGAAATAATAATAACAGACACTGTAAATAAAATTCATGTATACATGTTTGAAATGTTTAAGCCCCTTGCATATTAATTGGAGCGGAAGGAGTAGAGGAGCAATAAGGCGGAGGAGCCGGAGCAGGCGGATTTCACGGGACTCTGAGCGTGGGTGCCTAGAACGGAGAGAGGAATGAGCAGAGGAAATATATAAGAAGGGAAAGAGGGAACACACACAGGATGAGGTGAGTGAAAAAGTTGGGTGCAAAAGAGGATAGAAATTAATTACTTTTTGCTCTCAAACAGACGTATTGATTTTCGAACCACTGCTACTACTAGCAGCACCACCAACTTTTATATTACTTTAAAAAATGTATGTAAAACTCCTCTTGATTTTACTCTAGAGTACTATAGTATAAAGTAATATAACGGAGAAAGTTCTAGGTCTGTCTTCGGTGGAGATGCAAAATGGGGTATCTCCATATGGGAACCTAAATGCAAAAAAAGATGAGATACTATATTCACCATCAATTCAGCGCAAGATAAGAAACTCCGTTTAATTTGTCAAAGTAATAATGTCAGTAGAGATGCAAAATGAGCTATCTCCACTTGTGCGTCTAAAGCTGCAAAGTGATGGACATCCACCATTGTTTGAAGTGCAAGATGGGATAACTACTGTAATTTACACTTGCCTTGCAGTTGAAATTTTAAATATGAAACCTCCCTTCATTTGCAGTTTTTCATGGAATTTAATCGGCAAGATAGCCCATCTTTGCATTGAGTTGATATGGTAGATAGCTCATTTTGCATTTAGATTCAACTATGGAGATAGCTCATTTTCCATTTAGGTTCAACTATGGAAATAGCTCATTTTAGGTTTAACTATGGAGATAGCTCATGTTGTATTTGGGTTCAACTATGGAGATAGCTCATCTTGCATTTAGGCTCACACACGAAGACAGCTAACTTTGCCCTTAAGTTAACACATGGAGATACCTCTTTTTGCAAGTAGTTTCACATATGAAGATAGCTCAGGTTAGCATATGGAGATATCTTGTTGTACAAGTAGTTTCACATATGAAGATAGCTCATGTTGCATTTAAGTTCACATATGGAAATACCACATTTTGCATTTAGGTTTCAAAATTGGAGATAGCTCATGTTGCATTTAGGTTCAACTATGGAGATAGCTCATGTTGCATAGGCTCACACATGAAGATAGCTAACTTTGCCTTTAAGTTAACACATGGAGATACCTCTTTTTGCAAGTAGTTTCACATATGAAGTTAGCTCTGGTTAACATATGGAGATACCTCTTTTTGCAAGTAGTTTCACATATGATGATAGCTCATTTTGCATTTAGGTTTCAAAATTGGAGATAGCTCATTTTGCATTTAGGTTCAAAATTGGAGATGGCTCATTTTGCATCTCCACCGACGATATGTATCTAAAGTATATGTATATGTATGTGTGTGTGTGTGGGTGTGTGTGTTAATTCCGAATAAGGAAAATCAGGAATCTCACTGCGAGTAATTAATTACTTTTG
>JAQGAK010004285.1:0-12591 GCA_034696945.1 Lipothrix lubbocki
ATTTCATGTGTTATTTTCATATGTCATCATGTATCATCATCCTTATTTAATGTGTAATCCTTGTTTAATGTGTATCAATATAAACATTTTAATTTGGTGAAACTTTTAGACTCTTATTTTGTGTGTGTAATGAATCCATACAAAAAATTAAGATTTAAAAATTAATATTTCAGGAATAAACTTTAGCACTTACCTAATTAACTATGTACTGATCGTTGAATACTAAATAATTGCATTTTTAACAAGTTTTCAGTCTTGAAATTTGCGTAAAAGGTTCCTAAGTTTTATTTCCCGTTTCACTCTGTCAAAAGCTTACTCGACGACATTTAAGTTTCACTAAAGAAAAAATTACTTATAAGTAGTATTTCTTACAAAATTAATAAAATGATAGTTTTGGTAAAATTAGTTGTAATATTACAATGAAATAAGTTTCTGGGAGTTATTAACACGACACATTGCAATTTATTTACGTTTCCAGTTTATTTGAGTGTACTTGAATTTATACAAATTCCCTAAAAGTTTGTGGCTTTCTTGCCTGTCAATGTGAAATCAAACTCCTAACAAAATGCTCAAAGGTGCAGAAGAAAAATTTCGTTTTATATTTGGCGGCCCCAATCGTAAGTGCTCCTGACCCTTTTGTCTCATAAAGCCTGTCCCATAAAGGGGAAAGGAATCCTTGAGAATTGTCGACCTAGCAGGCTGTTAAAAGTAACCAATTTTTTCCTGCTTTCAATTCGTGACAGCAGTATCCTAAACCAGAGATTTCAATGAACCAAAAATTGTCGGTATATAAACATATACATACGTATACTTTTTATTATTGTATTTTATTATACTTGTCCCAAAAAAAATCCTAGTTCGCAATTGATGGCTGTCCAAAATTTCAACAATTATATACTCATTATTTTGCACTTTTTAGATGTAGATTTACCTTATTATTAAATTGAGGTAAAGGCTTATTTAGATATAATAATATCAACATTGGGCGTCTTCATGACAAAAATTAACGCGTTAACTCTACATATTGAATTATTGGCTAACTGGAAAGAATTTCTATTTCCAAAGCATTTGCTCAGAAAATACATTGTCGTTTAGACTTTCAATTGAACTGGAATAGAATTTCGACTGCAATGGATTTTCTGTATGTAGACTTTTTCTGTGCACATTAGTATTACAAATCAAGGAATACGTAAGTGCGTAAAGCAGAATGTATTATCTTTCAAGAATTTAAGAATTTCTAAACGTAATCTCGATTACTTCGTAATCCAAAACAAATCTAATGTTTTGATAATTTTTATAACATTTAAATTATGTCGAAAGCAGGTTTTTGAAATTCCATTTCCCATTTATGGAAATTTGACAGAAATTAGTGGATAATTTTGTAAATTAAATCCATTTTGCTAATCCAACATTTACGAATCAGTAACTGAGTAAATACAGAAATTAAAAAGAGTTTAGAAATGCCAACTGTCTCTCGTATGAATATATGACTAATTTTACAACCTTTACTGCCTTTAATATTGGCAGACTAGTGGAGGTGGTTGTAGTTTAGTGGCCAAAGCATTGCACAAAATCGCTATTGGAACGCGAGTTCAAATACCGCTGTGGAAATCTAGATCGTTCATTAAAAGGCAAGGATTTTTTCCCAAGTGGTTTTTCCCCTGCCCTAATAGCTCCTCCAGCGGGTAGAAAAATCCACCCATAGTTACCGGTTAACCTTGTACGCTCCCTTAAGTGGCCTGAACATTGGCGTGGCCGCTGGCTGTACGCACCTTAAACCAATAGTAGGGAGTTCAGGGAAGCACTGAGAGGGAGATGAGCATACTGTGTAAATTAAATGTTCAAAAATCATCCTTCCTGAAAAACGACACTTTTCGAGAATCACAAAAGAAGATCTTGTGATCAAACAATCCCAAAAACCTTTAATGAATGTTGATAAGGGCTACTAACTTAGTAATGGATGGAATCAAATAATTCCAAAATTAAAATTTTCCTGAAGTTTTAAAAATTAAAAAACGTTATTCACATTTTCAAAAAAATGTTATTTCTAAAACTATACTACTATTTTGTCATTCCTGTGTTAGCCCTGAAGATGATTACTGCTCTGTAATCGAAAGCTTGGGAATGAACTTGAATCTTTTGCTTATTATAACCACGTATTCCAATTATTAAAAAATGGTTGATACTGTGTAAATTCTTATAATTTGAATAAAGAGATAGATGGTTGACAATTCTGTAATGGCTTTTGTGCTACTGTATCGGAGTATAAACCCAAAATTTATTTTATTTAATATTGGCAGACTGGGCATGCAATATCAGACTTCCTGTCCTTTTTATTTTGCCCTATTTGATCGACGATTGCATACCTGCAATATCACTATAACAGTTTTCGCAGAAAAGATCGTTAAAGAGGGAAATTAAAATAATGACCGAAGTACTAGAGAACCTATTGTTAGTCAGTTAGTACAGCAAAAGAATTTAAGACATTTTTGGTCAAGAAAAGAATCCAGCTAATTTTTACATCGCCCTGGCATCCTCATTCAAATGGTAAAGTAGGAAGAAACAACGCCGAAATTAATAATCTGTAAATACGTTCAGTCATATTGATTGTCTTGATCGATTCCAGTTTAAGTTTTGTTTTTGTGTCAATAAAGAATCGTTGATATTAAAAAAAGATTTCGACAAACATCCATGAATCATTATATGTTTTAATTTTGTTTGAAAGGAATTTAATTCCATGTTTTTTATTTTTTCTTGTTAATATAACGAGCTCATTATATCGAGGTAGCTGGTAAGAAATCATTAATAGGAAATTGGATTTATGTGAATTCAATTTGTTTAATCCCAAAAGGAAATGGAAGGCTGGGATCGGGAAAGAGTCCAGTGGAGGCTCATGGTCCACGTAATAGGAATCCTCCGCAGGGCAAGCAGGACAGCGAACATGTGGTGGAAAGGAGAGTATGGGCGGGCACTCAAGGTTGCTACCAATGGGTTAATCCGGGTCTCATTATTGTTGGATCGGTTTATTCATTAAAAATCCAGGAATACTGGAAGATAACCATTGGGTGAAAGCTAATTTCAAAGTTTCACTCACGCACAAGCTAGACAACCCTGACCTGTTTAAAGCCGTCAAAATTCTCTTAAAAGAAGCTGAACTCAACACTGGACCAAAGCAATATCTCAAATGGCTCCACACGTATGCAAAGATGCTGCGAAGATTCATAGACAGTGTCAGAAATATTTCACCCGTTGGGTATAGAGGCAAGCGTTAGAACCCGTCACTATTTTCCACAACATCAAATCCGAGGAATCCATGAACTAACGGACACCAATAAACCAGTACCTCGCCGCCTTTATCATCATTTGATGAAACGGTTTTCTTGAACGAATTGGCGAAAATATTGGACGAAGAAGAGGAAGCAAAAACTGATTAACAGCAGGTGCAGGTTCAATCACAAGTTCCCCAATATTCGCTAGTGGCATTGAACTAAGCCTGGAGTCATTCTGAAGCTATCCTTTATGCTACTAGTGTGCGACACACCCAGATGAATCATATTGTGACCCATCGTGCTAAACTATGGATCTACAGGGACCGACCAAAGACTCCATGTTACAGTGCGATCATGTTTTACGCCAAGGCAATAAGGTTTATCTATCAAAACCGCGAGAGAATTATGAACAAATTTTCGGCATAAGATTGACTATTGATCTACTCATATTCGGACACCACGTTGGTCAAATCCGGATCCGAGGAACCAAGACAGGAATTGAACAGTTCCAACGGTGGCTTTACAAGAAAGTCGAAGTAAATCCGAAGCCACTACCAGAATGGAGGCGAAGTTTTAGAGAGGCGCTCATCAGACCAGGTTGGAAGAAGTATACTTACGCTGCGTTTACTCATCAAGTGTGTGGCTTCTATAGGGAAAATGGCATTTATTGTACTGAAACACATGATCTACATCAACGCCCGTGTTGTTTAAAATGCCGTCGAGAAGACCTTAGTCACACTCCGCAGGATTGTCCGTTCCTTCTCACAATGATGAGAGATAGATATGAAAGACGCGGCACTCTCCACCACCAGCATTCATTCCTCCGCTACACGTAGAATTCTAGATTCCTCGTTTTAGCACCGTTTTGGGTCTTTTGGGACGAGAAATTGACGTTCTGTGCGCGGGAGACACGTTCCGGATACATCGTTGTATCGTTGAGGCTCATTTAACGCAACTTTGGGGTCTCTTCAATCAAAACATGCTGCTACGTCTTCAAGGGTCTGCCTATTTTTCCCGAGACATGATCGACTCTATGTACGACCGCACAATAGTGAGGATCACCGAGGATGAGCAGATGAGTTTGTTGCGGTAGCTCATAACTTTAGCTTCTTTAAACACGACCCGCGATCAACTAAGAGAGCATTACATGAATCGACCATTAGATTTAGGTTAAAAAGAATATTGAATTCTATTAGAAAAGAAATAATAAAAAAAGAAAACTAATTTACAATATTAATTTTCTATATAGGAAATGATATTTTATTAATAGTAACTAAACTTTGGTAATAATTTGTCAGGATATTAATTAAATAATAAGGATTTTTTCAAGACTATTATTTATTCTATTTTTATGAAAAAACTAATAAGTTTGTTCAATTCTACAGAAAACCCTTAATTGAATTCGAAACTGAATTTGAAGGCACTCCTAGGGGGATTCATCAAGCGGGACCTAAAGAAGCCTTTGCGTGTGAGGGATCTTCTCTTGCATGTTGCATGCTGATGCTACTCGAGATGAAGAAATACTTGATTTAAAATTGAAGAAACTAAAGAATCCAAATTCAAAATTGTCAAGCATTAAGCAAATCAGATATCTAGGGAACCAGAATTGTTTATTTCCATTTTTAAAGGGAATAGCAAATCCAATACATCCTCCAAAAAGAAAACTTATCAACCCATCAAACAAGAAGTATATAGAAGCCGTGAACTTAGACTAGCTACGATCAGTGGGGGACAGAGAAGGAAGAAGGTCCGTCAGTGTGATAAAAGAAGAGACTTCTTGAGTTTGTAAGTAGAAGTCAGTTGTAAGTCAGTTGTCGTGTACTACAGGTTTTATTGTGTGTCATCCGTGTAATTTCCATATTGTGCATATACTCGTTGGACGACATTTGGGCTCACTGTATAGTGTGAGAGACTTAGCTAACCTCATTACACTTACAGTGATGTCAAATGGAACAAATAAGGTCTTAATAAAATATAAATTTTAAATTTAAAAAAAATTAGTTGGATCGTTCTTTTACTGGACGTTGAGAATGACCTCACGGACTAATCCTGAAGGTAGAAATGAAGCGTTTCCGCAGCAAGGAAATTACCAATCATCACACATAGTTTGTGTAAAAACCAATGTCTGAAATATGTACCTTCCGGTTTTAATCGGTGAGGTCATTATCAACGTCCTGATACAACGAATATCCTGCCTGACAGGATATTCATCCATTTATTTTGTGGTAATTACTTATGGATTTGAAGAATACTTATTAAAAGGCGACCCCCCAAATCTGCCTCCAAATGTCTCGGATTAAAGGTTTTTGAAGTATTGATATTGTTCTCTTAGCTTCTGGTTTTACAAATCCTTGCTCTGCTGTTTACAGTGCCTGCAGTTGAACCATGGTACAATTACGTATAAGTATTCCGTTCAATATAATGGAGTTTAACTTTGTTCCAATGTTTATGTGTGTGTATTACCTATATCCACAATTTAGACCCATTAATTTCATATAGTTAGTTCACCTCTCTTCCAATATTTCTGATGAACCCGTGGTGGAGATAGGAACTGTAGATTACAAATGCAATGGTAGGTAACATTACACCAAAGGTACAAATAAGATGAAAAACAAGCTGTGTTAACGTGCGTTAACTATTTCCTATTAATGTAAACTAAAAACACCCACTCTATTATTTTCAATATAGGGTAAAATATATTGGGTTTGACCAACAATATAATATGTGAATACCTCAGAAATATAAAATAAATATAAATGATTTTCAGATGCAGTCGATAATTCTACACATGTTAAGATGCTTATTAGCAATATTATTAACTGTTTTATCGACAAACGCCTATTTTAGAGACACCTATTTCATCTACAATTATGTAATACAAAAATACAAAATTTACAGAATGGAGTTTTGCAAAATGTCGTAGCAAAACATTGAGACAAATTTTTAACTCTACTTATTAGTATTTTTATGAATATGCCATTTACACACATTTAATACAATTTGCCTAGCATTCAGAGCTGCCCAAAATTCATAAAACTTTAAATGCATTTTTGTATTTTAATGTTTCATAATTTTAAAATTTAATTCGCATTTTGAAGTTAGCAAATTTTAAAATGTATTTTGTATTTTAAAGTTAGTGTAAAGCGGAATAAAGCAGTTAATTCACTCGAACATAAGTACCACAAAGTTTATTTTCGAGAACAACGTTTCGGAAAACTGTCCTTCATCAGGTTTGTAGAAGAAAAAAAATCTATTTTAAAGTTATCAAAAAATCTAAAAATGTGCAAAAAAGTCTAAAAAATTGTACCTGAGGGCCAAATATCTAGTCAATTTTCGACTTTTTTGAACATTTTTAGGTTTTTCGATTTTGCCTGACAAACGGTATGGGAAATTAAAATTTGAAACTCATTGCTTCTAGGGTAACTTTTTGTGCTGAATTTGTAAAAAAATGTCTCACCTGTGTTTGGTCGCTAATTTAGTTTGCAGAGTTGAAAAACCTACATTTTGAGCCCTAAATCACACATTTGCATAGGAAGGAATGCAAATTCTTAAAAACCCTCAAAGTCTACTCTATATAATTTAATTTCCTTTCATTTGAGTCCGTGGTCATGTAAATCGGCGGAGTAGTGTAGTCCCTATCAGCAAATCCCTGGAAGGCATTTGGTGCTCCCATTTAAATACATGGACATTGAAAAAATAATTTGTGCAAAAATGGGTCTAATTGATTGCAAAGTATAAGTTTTTGATATTTTCGAGGTTACCAAAAAACATCGGGTTCGGGGCCTTCAGGTTAAGTCTGAAATTACTGTTTGTAACTTGTATTTTCAATTTTTCAGACATGTATTTTGTATTTTGAGGGCATGTATTTTGGACAGCTCAGAAGTTTATTGACTGCTAAATTTATGAACACTTTTAGTTTAAACGTCGTTCGTTTAATTCATATTATGGAAAAAGTATCTAAAAAATGAATTTACATCGCTTAAATGTTGATTTAATACTTGTTGAATTGCGGTAATAAATTTTAGCGTGATTATAACGGAATTCTTAAAATTTTTATTGATTAAGTTATTGAGTCACCAGCTACAACCAAGAACGCCACAACAGTGGTTGTGACATGATAAAATCCGTATTCAATCTGCCGCACTCAAAATCGCTTACTTCGCAACATTGAAAGACATCGGAGGTTTCGGTATAATAATACGTTTCCATGACCGCCTCATTGGGTACGATCGCTAAACCAACGCCATATACGCCACCAAAGGAACTGGCTTCAATTCTTACGCCTGCGCTAGGTACATCGTAGGAAAAGGAAGTCGCTAGAAAACTACACGAAATCATAGAAATGTAGAACCAATTGTGATTTTTTTTAGAATATTTCTAATTTCAGTATAGACTTTAACGGCTCTCCATAAAGCGACAAAATTTTTTTTCATTTTTGTGCAAAATAAAATTGACCTCTATGGAGCGTCTGCTCTTATAAAGAGGACCGCTATAAGGAGTGTGCACTAATAAAAGAGCCGTTATAGGGAGAGTTCTTTTATAAAGAGGACCGTTATAGTGAGAGTTCCCTTATAAGGGAGACCGTTATAAGAAGAGTGCCCTTATAAAGAGGACCGTTATACATAGCGAGTCCCAAATGTATTAGGTATTGATGAGCAGTATGTTGTAAATATTATACTCACTCGTCCGACATCTTGGAAATTGCAAATATCTCCTGCGCGTGTGGTGGAATGGCTTTTGGAGCTGGTAAGATTAACGAGTTTTTATCCCAGAATGTTATATTTTGAATCGTTTCATCCAGGTGGTTTACTACTAATTAAATGACGGCAAAGTTCTTTAATGCAGTTTATATCCATGGACGTGTTTTAATTTTTTAATGATTTCTGCGAAGAAATGTTGCACACTAACGGCACCCTAACAACTTCGTTGTAGACAGCCCGTATTAAATATGTCTTAACTCACCAAAAACAACCATAATGTTGAGTCCATCTTTACGAACTGGGATAGCCCAAGATTTAAAGTCTGACAGTGTCGATTCATTGAAGGTTCTTCCAGTCCTGATTTCCGTTTGACGGCTCCGAATGATTTCGTCAAATTGCCCCCAAGTCAATATGTCGTCCTTAGATTATTAATCTGTCTAATCATTTGGTTTTCCTCTATGAGATCCGCAATTACTGATTTCAGAGCTGTGAGGCTGTTGTTGATTGAATTCATGGAATTCACGAACTCGTTTCGGTAAAATTCTGCAAAATTCAAAATGTTTTTTTTTAAGTTACTAAATATTTTCTACAAAAAACCAAAATTATTTATGTAAAATTATTTATGTTTGTCCAAATCCGTTATTGTGAATAGTTATTTTATACCTTCGATTTCTTGCTTTCCCTGAGGATCCAAAGATTCACCAGCTGAAACCGCAAGCTTAAAGCACCAAGTCAACATTGTTAAAAAAAGGAGGACTTGTACCAGCAGGGGATAATTCATTCTTTTAGAATTCGTAGAACAAATGGTTTTATGGATTTAAAAATCTGCGACAAAAACAGCTTGATTTTCTTGCAAAATACTGAAAAAAGTATTTGCTTAAAAAAATAAAAACAGAAAAATGACAAAACAAATCGCACGTTTTGAGCAGCAGCAGCATAAATGAAAATGTTCCGTATGTTTTTTCAGGAAACTCAGGTGTTGCAAAAGTGGGTTGAATCAAAATTAATTTTCCCACTCAAATCCTTTCCAATAAATTCAAGTTGACACTTTACAATCCTACTACTTGCACGATGGGCTCATTTTATAATTAAACAACAAATTTCCTGGAAGCCGTCAAGGCCTCTTGAAAAATATTAGACAATACTCTTCTAAAATACGCAAAATTATGAAGAAGAATAGAAAGAATGTTACAAAAAATCGTAAACTTTGAACAAACGATTGTCTGCGTGAACAATTTTATTAATGATTTGGAAATGTATTACAATATGTACATATAATGGGTACGGTTGTCCAAATAATAAATTGAATTGATCTATAATTTTACTTTGATCGCTAATATTGATTATACGCTGTTTGAATTTGTTTGAGTTTTGAATTTTCATTAAATAAATACTGTGTATTTATCTAAATTAAACACGAATTCTTTCGTCATAATAACGCAACCATTGACTTACAAGCACGTGAATTGCGTCATTCGAAGCGTAACGTTACGCTTGTAACAAATTTAGACAATATAATTTTAGCATTTCATTGTTTCAAATTTTTTTAAATTAATTTACCCTGGAATAATTTCCAGGCATTTTCCTGTAGTATTCATTTCTGCTACAAATGTTAGGGTTCACAACAAATGAAATTTTACTTATTCAATGTCTTACATATATTTTGAACAACAATTCATAGTTTTATTTGGAATTAAATTAGAACATTTTACACTTTCATACTGAAATTGCAACGCGGTTGAAATAAAATTTACCAAAATAAACAAATTAAAAATAAATTTTAAGAAAAATTATATTAATTGGAAATGTATTACAAATTGTAAATTTACCGTAAATTGTTTAATTTAGTTAAGATTTATACTTACTTATTTTGTTTAGACAATATGGCGATGATTTAAAGTGAAATAAGTGTTCTCCAATGTGAAATTTTTTTTTAAAGTTTGCGCAAGTGTTTGTGAAGCGCCGTTCGTTATACTGGAAAATGTTTGGAATTATTTAAACGTTTAAAAGACACATGCAGGAAATGTTGGACACATGAACCCTTCAATGGCAATTCAATCAATTCGTTTCGTCGAGTGGTCAGGCGCCTTCACGTTTTGCAAACATCCTGGAATGGAGGTTTTTGTAGTAATATAATAGGAAAAGGACGTCTAGACAGAACTAAATTAAATCAGTACTTGTGAGTAAAAGTTATAAAGGTATAGAATGTGTTGAAAATTTTACGCATCTTTAGAATAAATATAAAGCGTCTTTTTTTATGCAAGATTTGTGAACTCATCGCAAATGTAAATATCTCCTGCGTGTGGGGTCAAATGGAATTTGGAGCCGGGTTGTTAGTGAAATTATAAGGATCGTAAATTTTAAAAACATGCAATTGCTTCATCCAGATGATTCACTGATCAAAGTAGAAAAAGAATTCAAGTACTAAATTTCTATCAATTCGTACGTTTATATGTTTAAAATTGTGTTTTACAAAGATAGGCCACTTGTTTATCTTTAATGCAGATACGTCTTTGCTGAAGATTCCTTTACTCATCAAAAACAACCGCAGTGTATGTAGCTTCCATTTTGATAAACTTGCAGAGCGCGAGATTTAAATTTTGATATGGTTGATCCCTTAAATGAGTTACCGGTCTTGATTTCCTTGTGCATAATCCGAAAAACCTTGTCAAAGTCTTCCCACGACATTTTTGAATTTTGGTTGTGCAGTATTCTAAACACGTCCTTCAATTCAATAATTTCTAGATTTTGGCGCCCAATTTCTGCTTTTTGACGATCAATTTTGGCTATAGTTGAGCAGCCATTTCTGATTTCAGACCCGTGATGGTGTTGTTAATTGTATCAACCAAATTGACCAATTCAACAAATCCGTTCCTGTAATTCTCTCGAACACTTGCCACCAAAGCATTTTCAAATTCTGTCAAATTCAATAATTACATGATTTAAAATTTGTTGAAACAAATTTGTTGTTGCAACATTATACTTAATTATGTTCATGCCTACGCTGTCTCGCTCCTCTTGACGGTCCAGAGTTTCTCCGGCTGAATATGCAAGATTGGAGCACAATGTCGACAATACTAAAATAAAAAAGGACTGCAGCTTGGAATAATTCATCGTTACAAAATTAGTTAAATAGTTATAAAATTATATTGATATCGAAAAAAATAAGGAATTCCTTGGAAAAAGATATTGTTTAATTCAAAATTCGCTCCTTTTTAAATCAAAATGGAAAAATGACAAACCAAACGAACAAGTTGTAAAGAGCAATAAAAAATTTTAAAGTGAAGGAGAGTTGCAATTCCTTATATGTAGCTAATTTTGGAAGTTTGTAATGCAAAAGTCGATTCAATCAAAAGTGCTTGTAAAGTTCGATTATGTCATTTGAAGTTAGAACTCCGGAGTTTATTTATTGGGTTGCTTATATGTACATATCTACATGTAAGTTCTACAATAACAAAGTTATCGCTTGTTTTTCTTCGAATCGCTTCCCGACTCCAAGCTAACTTTTTGCTACTCTATGACTTCTTGCACAATCTGCTCATTTTTTATGGCATTAGGGAACATTACAGGAAGCAGTCAAGGTTTCTTGGGAAATCAACTTTTATCTTTTATTAGCCCATAGAAGTATGCCCATTGCACATAATTTTGCAATTCCTTCACTTTTAGTTAACCTCCGAAATTAAAATATGAAATATTTGCTGCAATATTTTTTAAATTACGCAATTTAAAAAAAAGTATAACAATATCAACTTTAGCAAGCAAGGAACCCTGATACCGAATGTTTACCGAATTTCCTAAACACCTCCACCAAATGTCTGTCTTTGTATGTTAAGCAAAGCTGTAGAAAACGTGTTTAACTTTGGGTCTGAAACGCACTGATATTAGTTTGAGACTGGAACAGTTAGACATGGATTTTGACGTCGAGTCAGGAATAACTTAAGCAGGAGTGTATTATCTATAGATTTTCAGGTCATTTCCAAATGGAACGTTCAACTTAATGATGCATTCATTGGCAATCATGTACAATTTACATCAAGCTAGAACTTGGGCCAAATAATAAAGTACAGAGTATGAAGGTACACAATAAGTCAAAAGGTACACACGATTGATTATTATATTTTTACCTAACATTGGTATAACATAACGGAAATAATTTTTCTACAATCAACCCTCCAAAATTGACTGGTATTGGGAAACAACTTAACATTTTTAAGTACGTCGATGTTGTAAACAATATATTATATGTATTATTATTATTCGTTAACCAGTTAACCAGAATTCAAAGTGCAGTAATAAAAACACTATTTTATTTATTTTACAGTTAAATCTCTTTCTTCGCGTTTACCTTATTGTTTGCAATTTTTTTAAACAAATTTTGAATTTACAGCATAAACGTGTGAGTTTTTGTACGCTTTTGTTCTAAAAACACGTCCCTATAAATAGGTAAAGCAATTTGCAACAATGAGGAGCGTGTATTTACAGAATGGGGGTTCATGAAAATGACAAACCAGACTATATAAGATATATAAACGGCTACTATTTAAAACAGTAAATTTAATAGCTCCGACAGGAAAACTAATTTAAATCAGCAGGTAAATATTAAATCGCCAGGTAAAAAATCA
>JAQGAK010004286.1:0-12590 GCA_034696945.1 Lipothrix lubbocki
GCATTTAAAATGATGGTGGTTGTCTCATCCTGCATCTAGATACCATTGGAGTTATACCACTCTGCATCTCCACCGACTATATGTAGTTTATCACATATATTTGCTATTACAAAATGATAAATTCTTGAGTTTAACAAAGATCCCATTTTCCGAGCCTCAAAAGAAAAAAGCTGAGATGTCGAAGCTGGAATCAGAAGGACTAGATTATCGATATGCGTATTTTCTACATCAAGCCCTACAACTCTTATAAACCTCCATCAAATTACAAGTGCTTTGCAAGCTACTCCTTTGGAATATCCCATTGAAACTACAATTTCTGTACGACACACATTACTACATCAAGTTACGTCATCTTACATCACCGCAGGCATGAAAGTTCAGCTCTATAAGAGCCTTCCCATCCGTTCTGTAATGGTTGTGTTAATGACACGTCAAGGGCTTGTGTAAACACATTTAATTCCTTTAGGGCTGAATCCTGTCAATAGCAGCTTTTCCGAGCGGAGAATCTTCGCTGTCATTGTGGTAGGTCTTGGACAGAGTGAAAAGAGAGAGAGAAAGAGAAGAGAGAGAGAAAGTATGTGTGTGAGTGTGTGTGTCATCTCCCAAATCTTTAGAGATCTTCATGTCTTGCACAAAACTGTCTTTTCATCCTGAGCCTCGTAATCCTGCGCGATGGATCCGTAAGAGCCAAGAGCACTTGACACCCCCGTGAGTGATTGGGATGAACGTCACTGGAATATTATTATGCAGTGGAATTTTAACATTGACAGAACATCATAAGTCTTTACCTACACTGAACTCTCGCTATTAGAGAACGCCATAAATCACCAAAATCAGCCTCCTATATCGGAATTCTCTTATAGAGAGAGCTAGTATGCATATAACTATGTATGATATGTGGGTAAAAAGGATCTTTTACAGAGAGAGTTCTCTTATATGGAGATCTCTTATATAGCGAGAGTCTGGTGTATATGGCGGACGAGGAAAATCTTGCAAACAGCTTGGAACTTATTAGAACGCATTCAATAGCAATCAGAGTGTGGGATTTACACTTGAAATTCCTAATAGGATTAGACACAGAGCAAATCAAACGTAACATGATACATATGTATATACAGCTTACAAACGATACTAAAGCTAGAATGAAAGATAATTTTCTAAGGGAACTACAAATAGGCGCAGAGTTGAACCCCCTGGAATCTTTGTGGAATTATTGTCTTGTTGTATGAATGCATTTGCTCCCGCAAATTATTTGCCCTGTGTTAGGTTTATTAAGATACAAAAAGTTAACATAGTTGGTGGAGATGAAGAGTTGACTATCCCTATCTGCACCTAAATGCAAGATAGATATCCACCGCTGATTCAGTGCAAACTGGGATATCCTGTTGTTTAAATTGCATTAAAAACTGAAAACGGAGGAAACTTTTGTACTTCAAATTTTAACTGCAAAGCTGTAAATTAAAACGGAATTATTGCATACCTTGCACTTAAATTGATGGAAGATGTCCCGCTTTGCAACTATAGGCACATAAGAGATAGCCTAATTTCCATCTCCATTGATGTTGTGTGTACAAATTAGTAATTCATACTACAATACAGAACTACTGTTTCACCACCCCGCTTTGTAAAGTTTATATGTAACCAAACACGCAGGAAGAAATAGGGAATAAATAAAAAACTTTTCCATTTCTTTACTTCCTCTTGGCTAACTAAATCAACATTACATGAGACATATACTTATGACTTGCATTGAGTTCCTTAAGCTGTGCTCGGTCTTGAGAGCCCTTATACAACAATATCCCTGCTTACTTTCTTTATTGTTATGTCCTGCTCAGGGCGACAATAGTTCCAAATTTTGTTTGAGAGTTTTGTCCAATTCAATAATAAATGTTTTCGCTGTCACATGCAAGGGGCGTTGGGGCGTTCCTGCTTGGTTGTAAGCGAAAAGGATACAGCTCAAGGTTAGCTTTTGGACAATGAAAGTAATAGAAAATAATTTTCTGAAAATGTTGGTGAAAGTTTGAAGTGACCTGCAAAGATTTTTCTTATTTGAAAAACAGTCAATTATTTCTAATCAATTATGTCTTTGCATTTAAAAGTGATTCGGCTTATTGCTTTCGCAGCTTCAGAGAAAGGCAATTGGAAGCGCGTTTTGCTGGGCTGCTTCATCAAGTAGTCAAAATTCGGAAATTCTATAGTAACAGTTCAATTCAAATGACTACGTTCTCTATAATTCATTGGTTATCTAATGATCACTATATGCAATGGATTTGTTTTAAAAGGTACTTCGCTTTCAGGATATTGCCAACGAATGAAATTGCAATTATTTAGTTACATATATGTATTTTATACTTTCTCCTATTTTTACCTGGATAATAAAGAATGCATTAGAAACGAAGGTGTGTATTGCAAAAATTTCCAAACTATTAGACATGATGTAGACATGATGACACCTTAGTGTGTCTAAAGACTCTCGAAAAATAGCAATTGAACACACATTGTGCTGCACAGTCACATGTTGTAGAGCTGGTAATTAGATTATAAGCACCAATGGAAGCTCGTATTGACATCAACAACAGGTTCGTGTACAGTGAAATCCCTCCATATAAGAGACGTCTATATAATAGAACTCTTAACAAATAACTTATGGCGGATAACGAAATGAACTGATAAAGTTATATTTTCTGAGGACAATGTTGTTCAATGAAGAAATACAGTGTCATTTTGCATGTAAATGCATCGACTGATTGGCGAATAAGTAAAAAAAAAAGATTTTATTCAATTTCATCCCCTGAATTATGCGTGCTCAACTAAATTTAGAATAACATGTATGACATATATAGGCACACAATTGTGTAATGTCTATGGTACGACAAAATATTATGAAAATACATCCTAATTAAAAACGTATGCCGTTGGATTGTTGGAAAACGTTTGCCTATTTTAATGAAAGTGGCAAAATTCCACGAATAGAGTCAGTCCTACGGAACTAATTCCTCCATTCTCCCCCTCGTTCAACTCCACTGCGAGTTGCTATACACTAACGGCTCTCCATATGGATGTGATCCAATTTAGTTCCAGTGTGTCAGGCTCTATGCTGGGACATTGTAGGAATCATGGGGTGGAAAATCCGACAAATAGATTCCAGGGTGTACCAATTCATTCATGCTTCTGCTTCTCCACAACTATACGTATTTCCTACATATCGTTGGTGAAGATGCAAAGCGGACCAAGTATCTCCATACGTGCGTCTCCATAGCTGTAAAGTTAGATATCCTCTGTCATTTTACGTGCAGGGTAAGGGATAACTCCACTGTAATTTTAAATTGTCTTGCATTTACAATTTTAAGAAAATACAAAAGCTACCTCCGTGTTTAGGTTTTAATGCAATTTAAACGGGTTTCCCATCTTGCACTGAATTGATGGTGGATGTGTTATCTTGCATTTAGGTTCACATGGAGATAGCCCACTTTGCACCTCCACCGACGATATCTCATCTTGCATTTAGGTGCATTTGGAGTAAAGACCACCTTGCATCTCCACCGACGATATACTTACAGATATTTTCTTTCTCTACGCTTCGTTCTGGGTTTTCTCTTTAAACAAGGTCTGTGCCAATTGACAGTTTCTTTTTATTATTGAATCAGCTGCATACCGCAGAACCATTTTTTATGTCGCAAATATGTATGTATGTACTTGGTTTTGCATACAAATATTTCAAGGTTTGTACTTACATTTGCAAAAATAATTTCCACCAGTGCACTCAATAATCCATGGTTGAAGATTTTTCGTGTGTGCGGAGATAATTATTGCAACTAATAAGGAATGCATTATTATCGAAGTATACACAACTTAACTTTGCTGAAATTACCTTCGCTTAAAAATTAATTAAAATCTAAATTTTATTATCCGGATGTCTAACCTGTGAAGTGAACGTAATTATTACCTTAACGCTAGAAAAATAAGCGAAATTTAGGCTTATCACAAACATTATAGCTTAATTTTAAGCATTTCAGATCTACGTAAATGACAATAATGATTATGTAGAAGTTGGATGTTGTATAAGCATCCATAATAATGATATCTAATATAATCATGCAACCGTCTTAACATATTATGTACAAACATGAAAGTTCAGTAGAACATTGTTATTCCAAAGATTAAAGTGTGGAAATAACAACCCGAGTAAAAGTTGACTCACCAAACCTCCCACCCAAAGGTTGACAGAAAAGGTGACAGTAGAGTTGTGAACTTGGATAAGAATTTCTATCAAAATGCTAATATTCTAATTTGATATCTCCGCAAAAGTGTCATCGCAAGTAGCATCAAATTGCAACTGACAGGTAATTACATTACTGATGCATGTAAAGTTTGTAAACTTGGAATTAAGGAATGGGAACAGGAAGCCTGGAATTTTGCTGGCACACGGACGGGCTGATACATACATTAGGAACCAACGAATTATAATTTCTGAAGAGTGCGAATTTGTAATCAGATTTCTTTGGAAAAACAGAACTCCAAAGTTTAGCTTTTAACCTTAAAAATTCGGGAAATATGTATGAAAACATACATATCTTCGGTGGAGATGTAAAGTGGGCTATCTCCATATGTATGTCAATCTCTGTAGCTGCGAATTGAGATATCCACCATCATTCTTAGTGCTAGGGATGGGATGAATCCACTATAATTTCAATTGCCTTGCCGTTATCAAATGCAAAAGCTCCCTCCATTTTTAGTTTTTAATGCAATTTAAACGGGATATCCCATCTGGCACTGAATAGATGGTAGATATCTTATCTTGCATGAGGTTCACATGGAGATAGCTCACTGTGCATTAAAATACTGCAAAATACTGGTAATTAATGAAATTTAAAAATCTAGAAGCATAAGCGAAAGATTTTCTGGAGCTTCATCGTGGAGGAAGAAAGTTTGTTGTTGACAATAAGACTGCGAAATAAAGGCAACGTGGCAGATAAATGTACAAACAGCCGACTGTCGACCCGGTTTGTTACCAACTGAGCCTGGTTGATTCAATTAATTCTGATTGAGTTGCTGTAGAACTATAGAGCTATTGTTTGTAAGTAACCAACTATAGAAAAGGAAAGGAATTCTCATTGAAGTCACTTGTATATAAGGAATCCTTCGGAATACATAGAAGCAAATGTAACCAAGTGATAGCGCTTTTGTTGGTTCTTTGGTTTTACTAATAAATAGCTTCCTTTGACTGAATAAACGTTAACAAACTGTACGAAATCTAGGAATATCGTCATTCAACAAGTGACAGAAGGTAGAAAAATGGTGAAAGCTTTCAACATTAGTGGTTTTCTTGGACGAAAATGCAAATAAGTTATTAGAGATGTATTGGGGAAATAAAAGTAGACACGCATAACAGCAAACATGAGGAATCCGGCCCGGTTTACAGATCCAAGTTAGGAAAATATTCCCTATTGAAGAAATAATTGTTTACTCTCTGAAATATCAGTCAAAAATATGTATAATTTCTTGTGGTATTTAAAACTCTTCTCCCACAATCTTTGTTGCAAAATCTTCATACATAATCGTCTGGGTAAAAATAGCACCCACGAACACTCTAAAAGCGACAAGGAATGCTAAAGAAAAGTTATTCTATCAAAACTTCCTCAAAAGTGAAAGAACGACGGAAGCCAGAGTATCACGCTTTGACGACTTTCTTTCAAAATGCTAATCCTAATTTGTTATCTTGGCAAAGTGTCATCGCAACAAATATCAACTGACATGTTGTACGAAAATAGCAAATGTTACTTGTGTGTATAGTTTGGAGAAAGTTGTTGGAGGTATAGGTGCAACCGGTAAAAAAAAGTAAATATAACATTTTTTGTAGGGAAAAGTCAAAAGAGAAAAGTAGCTTAACATGTTTCCTTCCACTTGTCTGTCTCACCCAGTTAACGTCCCGCAAACAGTTTATTATTCTGCATTCATATCAAAATTTCATATTTTTTCAGCAAATCCCGTATATGAATCTATTTCTTTAAAAAGAACATGATTTCTATATGTTTGTGCCTTTTTTAAATCTGAAATTGTATGCTATTAAAACCTATGTTCTATACTTTAAAATAGTGTGTATCACATAATGTGATGGGAGATGCAAACATGCTTCCCGTCATGCTGTGTTAACTTCTCCCAGCAGAATCTTACGAGAGACTTATGGGAGTGCTCAAATTTTTTCCTGTCTGCCCTCCACCCCCTCACTCTTTTTATCCCCGGATATGTTCCGGTTCTCAACGCCTAAAGTTTCTCAAACGCGACATTCGGATCAAAATAAGAAACTACTTATTCTGTAAAAACTAATACGGCATCGTCGGTGGAGATGTAGAGTGGGCTATCTCCATTTGCGCCTAAATTCAAGATGGGATATCCGCCAGGAATTCAGTGCAAGATGGGATATCCCGATTAAAAGGAGGATCTTTGGCCAGCAGGTGGATGTGTTCCGGATTATTCAAATCCCTCAGAAAGGCAATTGCAAGTCGTCTCCAATTCTCTCCTGAACTAAAGTGGACGTGGAGAGCGACATCTGTGCCATTAATGTGATAAAGAATTGACCCATCGGGCCCGCTTCAAATGTTTAAAAAATGCTCAAATTTTTAGAATTTACTAAATAAATAAGAATCATAATATTTTTCAGGGTTGCTATAAAATAATATATTTTTAAACCGGTATTAAAACTTAACTATAAAATATAAATACGTACCGTAACGATAACGAAAACGGAAAAAATATTTACTAGCTTTTTGCCAAAAAATGTACCATTGTCTTGTTCATTTCCGTGGGTGTAGACATGTTGATAGCTTGTAAAATACCATTTTAATCAAAATGCCGCCGGGTTTTAATATTTATACTATGGTTTCTATTTGATTTTGACTACGTTTAGGCGACAATATAATTTATTATCAAATAATGGTATTAACGTAACGAAATTTGATGATATTGTTATTAACGACAATGTTTTTGTCGGCGTAACGAAAGCAGAAACGATAAAGGGAATATCTCTACAAATCACTTTTAGGGAATAACGGAACGAAATGAAAAAGCTATCCAACTCTGATATTTTTATGGACTTACTAAACTCTACCATCAAATTCTTTATTTCTGAAGGTAAATACATCCTTCGTTTTTGGGCTAATCACGCTTGGTGGTTCCATAGAATGCGACCGTAAGGAAGGGAAAGTTTGTGTTCAGATAGTGAAACTCCCAAGTAGTTTTCTACATTACAATTTGATTTTATAAACTAAAATTTAGAATTAACTTCATCTATCTTTCATTACGGTTAAAAATAAATGAATTAAATTGCGTTACTTATTTCAAAAGCTAGTGACGGGTCTTCGGCAATTTGCTGAGATACTTGGTCCAGCGATTGACCATTAAATGAATTGCCTGCTGTTGGTTGTGGTAACCGACGGGAAAAGGTATCTGGCGCTATTTCACACAGATTTTTTTCATTTGTTTCGACTGTAAAAATGTGTCGTATTTTTAGCTCCTTTGAAAATTTCTAATATATTGATATTACTAATATATTGATAAATATGTAAACCAAAAACGATTTTAATAAAATATAAATAGTTTCGATTATTATTTTATTACCAAAATTCCTTTTGCTCGCTATCTTGACTTGCTCAGCAGCTACAATTTCTATTTGCGATTTCAAGCTCTGCAAAGTTGTTTCCATGGAGTTAAAGAAAGTTATAATTTCTGAAAAACCACTGCTGCACTGATTTTGCAATTTTTCGACGAGCTCATTTTCCGACTCTGGAAGCATTCAAATTATAAATTGTCAAAGTTATTATGTATTGCAATAAATTGGAATTAAATTATGAAATCAAAAGCTACACTGAACTCTCGCTATAAGAGAATTCTCTTATAGAGAGAGCTATTGTGCATATGACTATACATGGTATGCGGGCTCAAAGGATCTCCTTCAGAGAGAGTTCTCTTATATGGAGATCTCTTATAGCGAGAGTCTGGTGTACTACGAAAAATATTGTCCTAAGCTTTGTTAAATTTTAACAAAACAATTTTCTTCACCGTGTCCCTTGGTCTGACGGATTTTACCCTGATTTTTAATTCCGACAGTTAAATCAATGGTAAAAATAAGAAAAAGTGTCGTAATGATGATATTATATTTATGGCCCATTTTAGTGCTCTGTTGGAACTACACTACAATGATATACAGTTTTATTCAAGGTATGAGGATCTCGAAGAATTGTCGACTGTCCGGATGCAAGTACACCGCAACTTTTATATTGCCATGAAGTTTATTGCCCTTTCCAAAGCAGTCAAAGTTAACAGATTAATCTGCCTAGCCGTTGGTTTTCCAAAATTGGTGTCCCCCTTCCAAAGAAGAGATATAATTTTGCGTATGTATATGTAATTACTTGTATTAGATAGTATGTGCATAGCTGTTGACCTTTGAATTATTGAATGCAATTAATTATTACTATTTTGAAGCTTGCAACAGGAAATGACGTTTATCGTGGTTTTTAGCGATAATATTTGGGAAAACAATATACTACATAATCACTGTCTCTCCAAATCAAAGATATACATATATGTACATCTACATATTTTTTTAAATGTTAGTTCATAATGTTCATTTAAAATCAATAAAAAAAGTTAGATAAACTCCATTGCAACAGTGCAGCCTAATTAATTAAATTAATTTTTAATCTTTAATTCTTGCGGAATTAAATTGAGTCTTTTAAATTAAACGTCTTTTGTTTAAGTCATAACTCCAAATTCTGAACATACATAAAATGTCGCATTTACAAGCAGAGTGCAGAATCATAAACAAATAATTTGCATGAGTTCTGTGTATTTATTAAGTCAAAGACCTTCTTGACCCTGCATCTTACTACTATCTGATCTGCAGTAATCATCATAGCATAACACTGGACTCTCGCTATAAGAGAACGCTATAAATCTCCCAAATCAGTCTCTGATATAGGAATTCTCTTATAGAGAGAGCTAGTATGCATATAACTATGTATGATATGCGGGCAAAAAGGATCTCTAACACAGAGAGTTTTCTTATAAGGAGATCTCTTATAGCGAGAGTTCGGCGTACTATTATTTCCTCTGCTCTCCAAAATTATTGTCGTCATAAACAGAAATTCAGAAAACAGAAATAAAATTCCCCTGTAATAAAATTGTGATACAGTTCAAAACTAATCATTATACATAATATAAATATGTTCATAATTAATGTCATAAGCAACGTCATAAAATGAAGCCAAGAGTAATCAAGTTTAAATCGCATGCATTTGCCACCCCACTAGTTTCAAGTTATAATGCCAACTGTTCTGTAACAATTTTGGAAAAAATAATATAGACTGAGTTTGTACAAGTAATGCCGAGAGGTAAAAAATTATTTTTATTTATTGCACAGTTAGACAAAATTATGGATTGATCATCTTGGTGATATCACAAATAATTGTGAAAGTACAAATGGTTGTGTTATTAATGTTAAGCATACAACTGGCACAGTCTTGCAAGAACGTCAGCACAGGCGGGCGGGAGAAGCGGAAAAAAATCATGCAAATCCGTTCATATTTACTGCACATGTAGTTGTAAACATTTAGAATGGCACACGCTGCAATTCCAACTCGGATTTTCCACCCCATGATTTTTACGATGTTTGTTGCGGCACAGGAGCTGACAAGTTATAACTGAATTGGATCACTTCCATGGGAAGAGCCGTTGTAGCAGCTGACTTGGAGGACGGGGAGCATAATAATAAGGAAATTAGTTCCGTCACACTGACTCCATTCCTAGGAATTTTTGTCGTTTCTACCAAAGTGAGTAAACTTTTTCAAAGGAATCCCTCACAAGGATTGAAATACACATACAAAACTTTTAAAATACGATTTTAATCATATTTTTGCGGTTGGATGGGATGGAAGCTTCCTAATTATATAGATACATATCATAGTTTGAGGAGATGCAAAGTGGGCTATCTCCATATGTGCGTCTATAGCTGCAAAGTGAGAAATCCAACATCATTTTAAGTGCAAGGGATGGGGTAACTCCACTTATTTAATTTACAATTACCTTCCAGTTGAAATTTAAGTACAATCGCTCCCTCTGTTTTCAGTTTTTAATGCAATTTAAACGGCAAGATATCCCATCTTTTTTCCACTGAATTGTTTCGGGGGTGGATACCTCGTCTTGCATTTAGGTTCACATGGAGATGCACATTTAAACTTTGAGTGCTATTTAAATACAAAACTGCCTTTGATTTCAAAATTTCCTTGTCACCTTTCCACTATTCAGAGTAAAACATTAAGTATTATCTAGAATTGTGCCTCTAACGTTAAAACCTACACTGAACTCTCGCTATAAGAGAACACTATAAATTACCACAATCAGTCTCTTATATAAGGATTCTCTTATAGAGAGAGCTAGTGTGCATATAACTATGTATGATATGTAGGCCCAAAAGATCTCTTACAGAGAAAATTCTCTTATATGGAGATCTCTTATAGCGAGAGTCCGGTGTAACTTCAAAATCGTTTAACAACATAAAGACATGACATTAGGAAAACAAAAGACTTTCTCCCAGCGCATTAACACTGGAGAAACTGATGCATCAGCTCGAGGACTCGATGGAATGCAGAGCATTTCAATTTACCCCAGCTTTGAAAACGTTCACGCTAACCGTCCCTTACATGTTCATTAAGCATGTGTACTTTACTATTACACTGAACTCTCGCTATAAGGGAACGCTATAAATCACCAAAATCAGTCTCTTATATAGGGATTCTCTTATAGAGAGAGCTAGTATGCATATAACAATTTATGATATGCGGGCCCAAAGAATCTCTAACAGAAAGAGAGTTCTCTTATATGGAGATCTCTTATAGCGAGAGTACGGTGTAGGTAGGAAGGTATGTTACTTACATACAAATGTATGTCTTTACAGCCCTGTCGTCTCCAGTTTCATAAGTAAAGCCGATGCTCCTGCACTCAAGAAAATTGTTGTACCTTCTCCTATGTGGTTTCAGTACAAACATGAAAAGATCCGACGAGAGAGAGAGGAAAAAGTAAATGGCTTGGGACAAAGCCATTTCTTGCTTTTTACTCCCAAAATAATGTCACTTGCCATAGTATTATCATGTGGTTTTATGGCGGACTATGTGTGTAAGTGCACTTTCCCCAAGCTCTATAAGCACACGTTAGATTCAATGTCCTTGTTAGTTAAGAAATACATTCAAATCCCATTTTCCGCTCAACATGACTATTACACGAAAATCTTTGCTTTCAAATTACATACGCCGTATATATTTAAAGCGATTAAGGCTTTCTAGTATTTTGCTTTGGAAACATTACTTACCTTCAAGCAATTTTTATGCAAAACACAAATAACCTTATGAAATGAACTAATAAATGCAATTCAGTTGCAGATATAATAGTAACAATATGACAGCACGAGTTTAATGCTGAAGGAGGAATTTAACAATATTGAAACAAAAGCATTTCTATTGATTAAAAATCTGTCTGACAACTCACATTGACAGAAGACAAAAATCGCGACGACACAATAGAAAACCTTTTTTTATATTACATTTTAAATTATTTAAATTCTGAAACTTTTAAATTAAACTCACAGTAAATATAATGAACTTAACAGTAAAAACTCTTAGTAAATCTATACATTTCGCAGTAAATTCAACAGTAAATCTTTGAACTCACCAGTAAATTCATGAAATCACCAGTGATTCGTTAATTTTCTGCTGACTTTGTACATTTTTACTTTTGGTATAGTTACTAGTGATTTCTCTCATATTTACTAGGGGGTTTAAATATATTCCTTTTGAAACAGCAAATATTTGGTGAAGCTTTTTAAATTAGTCATTAGATAATTCCACTAACCTTGAAATCCAAAGTTTTTATACTAACCCATTGAATGGGAACTAATTTCAAAACATCCTAAATAAAAAACTATTTATAATTTAAGCAGCAACTTTGGACTCTAGATTCAGCGATTTAGATTTATTCAAGTTTGCATAATTATGGATTACAAATTTGGTTCAAAAGTTGCTTTTATCCAAATCAAGAGTTTTTATCACATCTATGTAGAGATTTTATGAGAATTTGCATTTGATATTAAAACGCCAATGGATTCATCCTATGACTTGACGAGGTCAACGCAACAGCGCCACTAAAGGAATGTACATAATTTGATGGGACACGTTGTTATTGGATTCTGGAGACAAAATATTTTGTAAGCTTTGACGGTTACCTAAGTTTAACGTTTCATTAATATGATCCCCAATTCGTTTAGTTTTAATACCGAGATGATCATTCTTTGAAATTCGCCGGTAAATAATCCACAAACAGGCTTTTCTTTAAAAATTTTCAGCGCAATTTCAAGATGTATACAAATTCCAAGATGTATACTGATGGTCCTACAAATGTGTGAGTAACAGAGTAAGAGATTATGATAGAAGAATGGTTGACTATGTAGATATGTATTTATATGTGTTGGGGAGACGAGAGTCAAAAGACAAAGGTTAGAGAATATGAAAAAAAAATTAGGGGAATAGCTTCAGAACCTGGAA
>JAQGAK010004287.1:0-12589 GCA_034696945.1 Lipothrix lubbocki
ATAAATACTTGACAGTTCATGTTCGGGTCACGTTCGTGGCCGGATCCATGGAAATACTTGACCCGAGAACAACTCTGGTACATGGAATCCTGGTCCAGCCTTAATTCCTCCACACACGGAAGAAGTGTTTACATTTGCTGGGAGAACATGGAGGTAAGGAACAACTCTTACCGTAAAGAAATTAAATTACTTAAATTACTGAAGGCAAACCCACAGAGCTGCATTATGTATATAACCATTGTATACAGATGTTGCTCCAAGAACCAAATTTATTGTACACGAGACGAACTATAAAAGTCCGCTTTATAAGAGCACTCAGTATAACAGCAGCAGTTGTTGTCCCAAAAATAAATATACATTAATTTTTTTCTTATAAATTACTCATTTATAACAGTCACATTTGCTTTTTTATCGGATGCCGCTATACACATACAGTTTTAACTGTGAAGCTGCAAATATGATCGCTATAAAGAAGTCCCTATATGTATGTATAGATCCAAATATTATGTAAATCTATTTTATTTACGAGGTATAAAATCTGCAGCCGGTATAACAAAGACTACCGTTATAAAAACGTTTTTTATAACTAGTCACCATTGAATTGTCAATGATCAAATAATTATCTAATATTATGTATTATGAATTCGTCAACTAGTTTTGTACATGCTGACTTTTCCTACGTCATTCCCTCCATTGGCGTCCAGCTTGCAGCTACGACCTATTACGGTACAGCCGGAGCAGGATTAGCATTCCTTTCAAAGAGTGTAGAATTGGTAACTTATGATTTTGAAAAAGGAATAGAAGGATCTTCCGTTTTTGAATGTTGTGAGGTATAAGTGTTTTTCATATCATATTAAATTAAAATATTTTAAAATATTATAATTTTCGTTGTCAACATGATCTGCATTCAAGTACAACAAGGAATTATATTTGTACAAGTGCATGCTCCAAATTGTAGGAAAAGGACCGTAGGATCTCCGTGAGCTACCAAAATCTTCACGCCAGAATGTTTGTAAATTTTGAGGGTAATCGAAGTGCCACTTTACGAATTGAAATAATTCAATTGCCTTGAATAGACGACCGCAGGTTTTTGTGGTCGTTACAGTTTCCTGCACGAACAGAACAAATGAGGAAAGCGTAAATTCATAAAGCTTGTCAATAAAAGAAAATCCACGTAAAAACCAATTAATAAAATGAATAATGAGGAAAGTAGTAAGGTTTTGAATAACCAAATTTTGCAACTTACAATTATTTATAAACAGAAAATGCAAGAAAATAAGATTAATTTGCTACAAAGTAAAACTTATATATTTCAACATGTAATTGTTCAAATAATTAAAATCGATTTAATCCTAATGAAATCTCTAATATTTTATTTTATTCAAATGCTTAAAACATACACAATTTATAAACTGGTAATAAAAATAAAATTATTATTATTAAAACTACATAATAAAATCAAAATTTTTGAATCAAACCATCATAATTGTTGTTTAAAAACAAAAAAATATTATGAAAATTAGAGGTATTTTATTAAGGAACTACGGTATTTTGTAAATCTACCCACTCCAATATAAAATAAATTTTAAAAAATTACACATAGGAATATATTTAGCAATGTGTACATTTATGATAGTAACAATAGATGCAGTAAAGACAGGGAGAATAAAAGTCATTTAGTGTACTTTCATTTTGAGATCTTGTAAGAAACTACATTTTGGCTAAAAGTACATTTGCAGTGTCCACGCGGGAATAAAAAATGAGGCTTTTCCCCTTTTATAATTTCGGAGTGCACTGCATTGCATTTGGGGAAAGGGGAAACGTACATATTTATAAGCACATCGACAGCCTTTACAGACTTGTCGATTCATGTAATTCTCTGCCGTAAAAGCGTGTGCCTGTCAACTCCATCGTTGTCCCCACAATTATTCCACTATTTTCCATAGATGCGTTGAGAATTTACCAATTTGTGAATTTATACATAAAGAGAAATTTCATTTATTTTTGTTAACAGATCTTTTTTTATTAATAATTTAAAAATCAATTATAATAATCAAGAAATATAAAAAGTTAATGGAGATCACATAGGAAATAATATTGTAAATTCAACTAAAACCCGAAAATAACATGATGGTTAAATTCGAAAAAAGTTGTTCAAATTGTAGCTGTAGCAAAATTTAAAAAATAATAATTAGACTGCTGGTGATAAAGGGCAAATAAAGTCCACAAGTAATGGGCCGTAAACTAAAAAAGTAAGATTGATCGGAATTGAACTAGGAAAGCATATATGTAAATTTTAAAATTAAGCTAATATTAATTAAAAAATAATAATTTTTGATTCGTACATTTGAAGCAGAAAAAATGACTGAAATATTTAGGCTAGGATGGAACTCACAGTTAAAAATGCTTAACTACGGCACCATATAGAGCGGTAAAATTTGACCGTCATTAATCCAGTCGTTATTCGTTGTAGCAGTCATCCATTTAAGGGCAGATTCCCTATATTTATATATAAAATATGTGCAATGGTTTAAACTTTATTTAAACGTCGGCTATTGAATTTCATCCTTAAATAAAGTTTACATAAAAATTTGTAGCAATATTATTTCGTCTATATCCATAAAAATTGTTCACAAAAGATGTAGCAGTAAGAAACTTAAACATCATTTCATAATATGTGCTCAAACGTATTCGCATTGTAACATAATTATAATTTTCTCTACAATATTTAGGTTATTGGTTAGTTCGATGGTATAAAAGGGTACAAAGCGGAAATCATTGCTTCCCAGGTGGAGAAAAACAAAAGGAGGGTTTTCTCTTGCACCCCTATAAAAAACGATATTTTTGCACAGAATTTGGATTTGATAATTTCAAAAAATCGTATAAAAATTGCACAAATATTCTAAACCAAAAGAGAAAGATTAAATTAAAAAATTAAATTCAAAAAGTAATTCAAAAAGTTCATACAAAAAGTCAGATATTATTTAAACATACCACAACAACATATATTGGTGTGTAATAAATGCAGAAGTTCATTAGGAATCCAATAGTAAAATCCATTTGGCCGTAAGTCCAACTGTTATTGAGTTAATAACCAAGAATGGGGTTTTTTATATCTACAATTTTGAAGCTACGTGGAAAATACTTGGTAAAAAGTCGTTTCAGATCAAAACAAAACCCCACATTTTTATCAATTTTCGGTTATTCGGTTTTGGTTTTCGTTATTGAAAAATTTTGTAAGTAAATTTCTAGGCACAATAGTAATACAAATACAGTACAATAAAAATACAATATAACTACAATGAAAATACAACATAACTACAATACAAATACAAAATTAATGCCAGAAACTGAGAATTGAGTACGTGTACTACACTAATTTCCTACTTCGTGTAACAATTTGTAAGCAGTAGCTTTTGGTTATATCCAGATTTTGACATGAGTCATTAAATATATGAAGGTCACAGACTACTGAGGTTTTCGGTGTTTTTAAAGTCAGAAAATAATTATATTGAATATTAACCTATACAACTTCTAGTAAACAACAGTTCCACTAGTTCCTCCAAAGAAAGTGCAAATAATATACAAATTATAAGTAGTCGAGGTAATTCGAAGAAATATTAAAAAGTGCCGTGAGCAGTTTTTATTTTAATAATGAATAAAATAACAATTGAGTAATATAATAGATAATTATTCTAGAAATTATGCGTAAAATTATTTTATAGCTATTTTAGGTCATGTTGTGGTACTAAAAAGATAAAATAAAATTATCCATGTTAGCTTTATTTAGTATGTAATAATAACAATGTAAAGACATGAGTGAATTAGAGCATGTTTTGGGCTTTGAAATATATGTTATAATGTAATTATGTCATGGTATATATAACTTGAGTTATTATGAAATTTTCCGTATATGAAAGCCTAATTTCGTATAACAACGGACACTTATAAAAATGCAAATCATGGTCTTTATAGTAAACTCCTAGTATAAAATCCTAAATAACTCTTCAACTAAATAACTTAAATTTTCCGCAAATAATATTTACACTCGGATTTTATAATCGTTGAGGGCATTTTATATTTGCATGTTTTGTGTGGGACATAACAATAATTGTAAAAATGAAAATATTGGGTATGAAATAGATACACAAGGAAAAACAAAAATATTCTGTACTAATACAAATAGTACAAGAAACTTGTTAAATGTTAAGTACAAAAAGCGTCAAACTGTAAAAGGATGACACTACGTCGACCAATGCTATTTTTTCTGTCTTCTACCCACATCCTTATATCTTAAGTATATGCGCAGTTCTGTACATCTTCAATTTATATTTCAATCTGTTTTATTTGGACAAGCAGAAAGATAAAAATCAATTGAGAACTATTTGACATTATAAGCTTAACAATAACATGTGCGGGTGCAAGAATTTTGGCTCTAATGATCAGGGATTTAATTATAATGATGACGATCTTTTAATTGTTAGATATTTAATTAAGAAGAATAAGGTCAGCTTGTTAAATCTTTTTGATCTTCAGCATAAGAGTAAAATTAATGCCAATTGTCAATCCCTCTACTGTGGTGAATGCATTGCAATAAAAACCAAGCAGATATTGCACAATTAAAACGTTAAGGACTCATTTTCTTATTTAAAAATTCATAATCACAATAGGACGTACACGGGAAATTTCTGGTTGATTAGTTAAAGGATCTGAAAGATGAGACTGATGTCACTAGAATGTTAGTAGTTATAAAAGTTAAGTTGTATAATAATAGTTATAAGTTAATAATTATATATGTTAATAGGTAATTTAAAACCTCGTAAAACATAGTAATGGAAAACCAAAAAAATAGAATTAAGGATATTTATTTGCTCCTTATCAAAACCTATATAACTAAACAGCATGAAGCCGCATTCTTATTTTGTAGTCCACTTTTTTGGAAATGTAACATTATAACAATATATTTAAAAGTATATTGTTATACTTTTTCTTCAGGCACGCAGCCTATTCCCAATAACAAACTTGTTACAAAATAGGTTAAGAGAAAAAAAATAGAGGAACAAAATTAGATAGCGCAACGCCGTTGTTCCTTAGCAAAAGAAGAAAATTCAGGGGTGACAAGGATTTCTAAATTTGAAGACAATGAGTTGTAATCTTTCCGGTTAAATCCGCTTAACTTAATTCTATGTAAACCTTATTCAAGTATTCCCGATGACGCATCACAAGATTCTAAACGTGTAGCATTACATACTATTTCACAAAACAATGTAGACATTTAATCATCGAAGTGTAAATTCATACTAAAATTATCAATATCTTTGCTTATATATTTGTTTGCGGAGTGCCGATGTAAGCGATACGGATCAGTAAATGTCAGAGAAAATGAATATATCGCAAAAAAAACCAAATTCTCTAAGGTTCCGCATCAAGCATGTGAGAAAAAAACAATTGAAATTGAAACTGAGGAAGACAAGATGTCGACTCCAATGACAAAAATAAAAGGAGAAAGTACAATTTTTAATTTGTATGTTTGCTAAGTGTGAAAATGCAAAACGTGTGTCAATTGAATTTTGGGACACAAAAATCGCGGCTGTTATGGAGAATCTGCCCAAATAAGAAGAACCGTTATAACGACACTTTACTGAGAAAAGATCTGATAAATTGGACAGCAATATATTCCGTGAATTTTACTATCTACAATTATACAACAAGAAATGCCATTACTTTGAAATTTATTTTGGTTTGCAGATCTAAAAGTTATATTTATAAATTATTTTGATTCCAATACCACGCATTAAAGCGGCGAATATTTTTGACGTATCGATCCTAAGATATATTATTCAATTATTAATTGAAACGGGAAGGTTTGGCTTCAAGTATTTATCCAAAGGTCAGATAACTACACGTCTTGCGTGAAATACAATTCAGGGAATAGTTCCTCTCAAGAACTGATTAATTAATTTTCAATTTAGCTTTGGACATGTTGCGGACATCTGTAATAAATTTTAATACTTTGAGTCAAAAGTCAATGAGTAGGCCGAGTTTAGTGAATAATTAAACTGAGCATATCGTCAGAAAAACTAGAAAAGGAGCTTATACGATTTTGGGTCAGTATGAAAAGGGGACATATTGCGTTTCGAAGTTTTACAGTAAAAAAAGAAGCTTATATTTTTTCCATGCTCAGGAGCCACCAGCTCCGTAAACAGTTATAAAATATAAGCCCCGTTTTGAATTAGTGAAGTTTATATAAGCTCCTTTTCGTATTGTGTCAAAATCATATAAGCTCTTTTTGTAGTTAGTCCGACGATATGTAATTCAGCTTACGTACGCTTCATAAGTGCTTGGAATAATTAAAAATATTGTCACGAGTTTAACCCCCAGAGTTCTCAACTTTGATATTCTTACGAACTTGTTGTTGTCGAGAATATCGTCTTACCTTTTTCATTGTCTTTATAAGGTGTTTGTAAAAGTTCTAAAATTAAATAAAAAGATTTTAACGTTTAAGGTGCAACGCTTTAAGAACCAATTCCTTTTACTCCAATTTTTTAAAAAGGATTCAGTTGAAAACTATATACTTACCATGGGATTTAAACGTAAAATAAATCCAAAAAACAGGAACACAAATCTATTAGAAGGAATCCCTGAACGAACTCAGTTCGTCTCAAAAAGATTACATTTCAAAGGATTGTGTGACCACCCTAGTTTGAAACTAATTTCAAAAAAAGAGCTGATTCTTAATTTCTATATTATCAAAATATTCTGCACTTTCGGATTTCTCCCACTGAATATTGATACGACAACTGGGAAAATTTCCTGGCAACAATCAAAAATCAAATTAGGATTTTACTTTGTTTACATGTCCCTCTGGATTGTGTACTTTTTATTTGGAGTACTTAGATTTTTTGAGTTTCTTATTTCGGTTGATTTGAGAAAGAGCGACAATTTAAACGATCTTCCGTGTCCGCTAATCTGCTTGCTGACGTCCACATTTTGTTTGTACTATAATTATCATTTTTTCTGGTCGGAGTCTAGACCGCTGTATATTTTTGAACACAATGAGATCATGGACTTGTACTTGAGTAAGTTCTAATATATTGGTTTTACCATATTATGTCTTTTTTTTTAAATAATAAATTATTTTTAAATACGAATAATATAAATAAGTATAGTGGAACATGGCTATAACGGTCCTCTTTATAAAAGCAGACTGCGTATAACGGCTAACGTTTCGTTGCCCAAGAAATTTTGCGGAAAATTGTGAATCCTATAAGAGGTCTTTTTAATAACGGTCAAGTTTTACCGCTTTACAGAGTGCCGTTTTAAAACGTTTACACTGTAAATGCCTTAATTAATGATGGACAATATATGTTTTCACAGGTAGCTACAAACGTCGTCCCATAACAAGCTACACTCGTCAAGAGATACTTTTGGCTTCTATAATCTCTTTATTTATGGTTGTTCCGTTTTTGCACACTGCAATTTTTTTATTAGCACCGCATGGATTTAATTTTGTATACTACAATTTACCAACATCGCTCAAACAGCAACAGAATGCTGCTACATTTTTGGTTTGCGCATGTCTGGAATATCTCATGCTAACTGTGTGGATGGGCCCCGTCATGGTTACTCTTGGCACTGTTTTGTACCTATTCGTGGCAAATCACGCTTACCTACACTGTGCGCTGCTCATTGTTAGGTAATTTTTTAAAAATACAACAATTACTACAACTAATTACTGTATTGATAGTTTTAATTTCTTTGTTGTTTATTTGATTTAAAATGTGTTCAAAAGGCCTGGAGAATATAATCGTTTAAACAGTGTTTTTAACTGATAATGTTTTTGACAGAGACGAACGTTCCAGAACATCCACCCAACAGCGTTTAGAGCACGCATATGGTTTCTTAAAGGAACTCCAAATGTTCACGCAATTCACAAATGAACTAGGAAAATTGCCAATTTTCATTGGAAAGCAGGTCTTGCTTTGGCTCTCCATTATAACGGGCTTCTTTGCAATTCGCTTAATTTCAACAAATATTATTCTAGGTGGCATCTACACTTGCTTATTTCTCATCATATTTATAATGTATCCAATGACTTTTGAAAGGGCCTTTACTTTTCCTCTGATGATCAATGAATTCAAGAATGCCATTAAAATGGAAGCGGAGAGATCGCCAAGGGAAAAACGTCTCTATGTACACAAAATTGTGGACTCTGTACATACTTTAGGAATCAAAGTTGGGGGATTTACTGTGATGGATGAGTTCTCAGCCTTTGAGTTTATGGATTTTGTTATTTCAACAATTGCGGACTTGTTAGTTGGATTTGGGCAGGTGTAGGTTTAAAGTCGTATGTATGTACATTTATTAAAGACTAATAATTCTTACTTCATCCCCATGTTCAGGCTTACAATGCATTTAGTTTTGTACAATTGTTCTAACAACTGGTTTTTAATTTATTTATCTTCCTGTTTTGAATAGACTTAGTCTTTCTTTTTAATAGATTTGAATTTAAAGATGAGTAGTGAATTTTTCTATCATTTTATCGTTTCAGTTCAAATCCTTATAATACGGAATTATTTTATAATAAAAATGTTTTATTTAGATTTTAATATTCTAACTTAAGATATTTCTTAATTAAATTGATGGAAAATAAATAACAAATACTAATTTTTCCTAATTTTGCTCGTTAAAAACAACTTGATCATTTTAATTAGTAAAGCAGCTTTACGGAGGCGTTTATCATCCAAAAAAATTTTAGATAAGGAATATTAAGCTTTATATATAACTCGATGTGTTTTGATCCTCAATATTTCTCAAACTAAAATTCTGAAGATTATAATTTGCGATTGTTATAATTGCTAAACGTAAAATCAATTATATTTTGAGAAACAAACAATAGGATTATTTTTTACGATGATTGATATTGACAATAACTGTGTAATGTACTACATTGCTTAATAAGGACAACGGTGGTGTAACGACCGAACTCAACAGCGTTGAATATTTGGGATTTACATAATTACGAATTTATATTACTCATTAAAATATTCCCCAATGTTTAATGTCACTGTCAAAACGCGTAATAGTAAGAATACATACTTTGTATACTTTTCATGCTTTGGTTTCGTCAAAAGTATGTACCCTGCAATTTGGTCCGCTCTGTAAATTGAGCCTTAAAATTCTCAATGTTTCTGACATTTAATTTCACTAAAACTTCCAAGTTTTCAATTTTTTCTGACAGTGCAGTCATTTTTGTGTCCATGGATTGCAACAAAGTCAAATTTTTTTGTAAGCCGTTGCTGTAATTACTCCTGAATTTCGTTATATATTATAATGCAGTAGAGAAGTTTTTAATTCACTCGAATAATTTGTAGCAATTTATTTTATTAACAAGAACAACGTAACGTATACAACGTATCTCGAAAATATCTCGGAAATATAAATTTTATAAGTTTTATACTTTTAATCACAGCGCAAACTCTCAATTCAAGAAACTTTAATTCGCAATTCGTGTTCTTCTATTCCTCACAAATGTATTTTCTTGGCCCATAAGAGATTCAAATTTTAATCAAATTTGCTAGTAGTTGCTTGCTCATTGGAAAAACATGCAACAAAGTGTAACTGTTCGTTCAAGATAAATTCATCAATTCAATTCGTATAGTTGCACTCCTGCCACCATCCACAAAACCTCTAGCGGCAAGGTTATTGTAGACCACGGAGATGTTACGATCCTCATCCTAAAATTCAGACGATTCATATTTAGTTTTTTTGCTACTTGTATATGAACTAAATCAATTTCAATGATAAGTGTAGCAATATTTATTAGGTAACAATTTAAATACACAAACGCGATGGCATCTCTTACATAATTATGTACAACGTCGGAAGATCCTTCTATTCCTTCTCCGGAATCGAAATATGCTTTCATGCTCTCACACTTTGGCACAAATGCTAATCCTGCACTCTGTACACCATGCCACAAAATGGCAGCGACTCGTACGCCGTTTGATGGAATGACGTAGGAAAAGGAGGCTTTTATACTGTTACATGAATTCCAGAAGTTAACATAATAGATAATTGATTATGTAGGATATTTCCCTTTCCGCACTTGCTCTACGCAGTAACACGGGCTTTTTAATTACCAACCTTTTTTTCCCAGCAAATGTGAAGACTTCTTCTGTCTGCGCAGGAACGGAAGTTGGGGCTGGATTGTATATTGATTGGTGCTTGTCGTAAATCGTAAAGTCGTTAACTGTCTCATCCAGGTAGTTTGCTGACCGTAAAATCATACAATTACATGGGAAATAAATGTTAAAATGAATTTTTACGTTTGCATTTAAATTGAAGAGATTACTGGAGAAGGTATAAATTATAAAATTTCGTGCATGTGGTAAATACTAAAGTGTTACCAAAGACAACGGCGGTGTGACCATAACAACTAGCGCTGGAGGCCAGAGATTTAATTTCGGATTGAGAGGACTCATTGAATGACTTTCCAGTTTTTAATGTGATTCTGTTGAAATTTACATTATTAAAAATACTACTTAAACGTTTGATGCTTTTGCGTTCTTTTTCAAAATTACCTCTGCAATGAATTCTTAGTGCTTGCAAAATTTAATTCCAGTCTGGTTTCCAAGTTTTGAACTTTTGTGTTGTTGTTTTTAGTTTTAGATTTCGACCCAGCCACTGCTGTCTGCCAATTCCCATTGCTTTTAAAATTTGAGTTGGCAATGGCGTTCAGGTTTAGAATCTCTTTCGTCAGAGCAGTCATAGTTTTGTTTATGGAATCGAAGAAAGCCAACGTTTTCTGACACGCGTTGTGATAATCATTTCTTAAATTCTTCAGGAACGAGTTTTCGAATTCTGAAAATTGTAATTTTGCACAGTGACTTTGTTACAAAATTGAACGTAACTGACATCCCTTTAATGTCAAATATTGTTGAATTTGAAATTCCGAATTATTTTTGTATATTTTTTTTACAATAAATTTACAAGTTATTTAACCTAGTTTATTTTTAATTTCTGTGGATACCTTCGATTCTTTGCTTATCTGTTTCGGCCTGAGTTTTTTCACCGACAGCTGCATAATTGCAATCCCAAATTGTAGTTATTAGCAACAGACGCAGAAGTAAATGATTCATAATTTTGTATTTCGAAGTATCAATGTACAATTATATTACACCCAAAAGAACTCAAAACAGCAATTCAACCGCGCACGTAAATGGATACTAAAGGAGAAATTGTTTCCAATACAAATTCATGAAGGGATTGGGCTATATTCTTACTATTTAGGCCGGAATCAGTCTTTGACAGAAGTGCAGCAGTATAAATTGATCGTCTCTTCTTTTCATAGAAGTTCAAGGACTTGTGAATCAATTTTATTGCTCACAATTGACTTCTTCCTCAATCTGCACCGTGATTAACCAAGAATTACACATAATTAGACATGCTGGATTTAACTTTTATGTAAGCAGGCCTAATTATTTGAATTAAAATTTGCAACTGACTGTTTCTTTACCACTATAAAGTACAAATTGTGAATAATAATATTAGGTTTACAGCGCGGTTTTTCATTTTAAATTGCCAACATTTGTTGTTAAATAAAGTGTTCACTCAATGTCATTTATAAACTGTCTTGACAACCATTAAAATCTCACAAAATTTAAAGAAATTATTACGTATAACATATGTGTGTTGATCTGTGCAATGATTTACGTAATCATGGCATTATGTATCGTATACTTACAAAATAAACATTGATAAATTTAAAGTGGCGCGGATTTAAACGGTTATATTATTATACGGGTTGGACACGCCAGGAGTATGAAATGAATTTCGTAAAATTTACGCCCACTCCAAAAACCTGTATACACGTGTATGTACATACATGTCGGCTTTTGACGTTTTTTAAATGCTCTCAATATTTTGCCTGCCCGGCATTTCTGCCTGCCAGTATAGGTAAAAAAAACCATTTATGCCCTAATTTCTTCTTGGAAATAAATGCCGGGCAAAAAGACAAAACCTCCCAGCAAAAATGGCACAAATTACATGATCTGTGGAAATTTAAAAATTTATGCCAATTTTGCCCGGGCAAAAAATATTTCTTGTCAATTTTGTTCAAATTGCAAAAAGGGCTTTTTGCCGTTGTGAATAATTGCCCTAAATGCCTGCAAATTTTGCTCGCCTAATTTGCCATTTTTGCCATGGCATTTAAAAATCGACATACCCTAGATATTCATTTTCAAAATTGGTATTTAAATTCCTTTACTTGGCTTCTTTTTATTACAAACATTTATGTAATAAATTTTTTTGTGGACTCAATATTGCACTCTCGAACGGTACCTTTGCACCGACATTAATTGTAAATTGTGCAGATATAAATTAATTACATACCATGTAAACCTCTCTTAAATTGTTTGTGAGCACTATACTCACTTAATTAGTGTTATCACAAGGATCAAGTTCTACAGATTAAATAATACGAAAAAAAATCTAAGGGAGAACAATGTGAACATCAGAGCTGGGCAAATTACATGGTAATTTAATTACATGTAATTCAATTACGTAATTCAATTACATTTTTGTAATT
>JAQGAK010004288.1:0-12587 GCA_034696945.1 Lipothrix lubbocki
ATTTATTATTATTATTTATTATTATTATTTATTATTTTTATTTATTATTATTATTTATTATTATTATTTTTTAATATTATTTGTTTATAATTTATTTAAATTTACCATTTTATTATTTGTAAATAATTTAGGTAAGCGGCCATTCTGGGAGTTCGGTTGGGCCTACGGAGTGGGTTGGGGAGCCTCGATATTCCTATTCGGTGGAGTGATCCTCCTGCTGTGTGACAAGGAATCCGAAGAAATTTACTACAAGGAGCGGACGATCGTTAACTATGCGGACACCAATAATAAAGTGTAACTTCAGCTGGGAAGAAGTGTAATAATAATCGTTTAATTTACCGCTCAATTAAACGAGAAAAAACCAAACTTACAATTGAAATACATACAATATGCCTTTCATCGCTGCTGATGCTTTTGCTATCAAACCACCGTTTAAAGCACATGAGCAAGCCCGCGCATCTAAAAAGCTGCTTTACATACATATATACACTTATTAAATAATACAGCCAATAATAATAATCGAAAAATTATTATTATTAATATTACTGTATTTAGTCAGTCCGGCGGAAATTTTCCTTAAATTATTACCTATATAGATACATTACATACATACATAATGTTGTAATTATTGCGGAAATTTCGCCTAAAAAAACCGTCGTCGTCCCCTTCAAATGAACAATGCCTGTACATATTATCTTAATAGGGATAATTATAAAAACTACATATATGTAAGGAAAGTGTGGAAAAGTATAAGATATACATTGAGAATACGTTAGTCAATTATTACCAAAATTATTGAATATTATTGTCTAAACTTCAAGAATTTATCTTTAAATCTTTAATTTAAATATTAATGCATTTTAATTAAATGGTAATTATTTAATTAAAATTAATAATTTTAAATTTTAATTACAAATATAAAATCCAGTCCGATTTTCTTTTCTTTAATAATATTAAAATAAAATATTATTATTATATCTAAATATTTACAAGGACAAACTGGAGATAAATTATAAAAAAAGAACAATCTCACAATTCTGACAAAATCAATATGACAGAAAATTAGCCATTTTGATTTATATTGACTAAATTACAGTGTAATATTAAAAAATTCCTCAAAATTAAAATTTATAGTAGGAATAATTAAAAATTCAGGTAAAACACTGATTAAAATCCTTCAGCTAAAAATAAATTTGACAAATTAAATGTAATTAAAATTTTGGCGGGAATATTTTAACAAAACTATAGGATATTTCAAATAATAATATAAGGAAAATCATGAAAAATAAAATGCAACAATTATTATAAATGTAAGCCAAATAATTCAAAAAATCACGAACACACATCCAAAAGTACGTTAATTGTGCCTTTTATAATACAAAATAGCTAATAATATAATAATATTACAATTATTAAATATATTTGCACAATAATTGTAAAATAATACAGTTGCTGAAAAATACAGGACAATTTATATTAATTAATAATTAAAATTCCAATTTCTAAAAATCCTACATTGACATAACGCGCAGCAACAATATATGTCCTGTTTTTGCAATTTACAAGAGATAAATTTTATTTTTAATTCCCGTATTGTTTGCATAATAATGATGATTGAATTTAGCTGAAAATAATTATTTGAATTAATAAATTCAGTAATTAATTAATTTTGGACCACAATTTAAATCCGCTTTTAAATTATATTTAATACTTTAATTATTCTATTGAATTCATGCAGCTATATAGGAAAAAGGAGTACGTCCATGTGGGTTTTAAAAGAATACCAAGGGAAATTCCATATAGGCAGAGCAATATTGAATATATAGGAAGAGAATTAATAAGGTTGATTATTTAAGGACTAATTATATTCTAATAAATTAATAATAAATAAAAATGATATTTAATCTTTCACTCCGCCATTTTTCATATTAGCTCCCTAATTATGAAAAAATAATATATCTAATTAATTATTATTATTATCGTGGTGTAATTAATTAAAATGCTGATATTTGAAATTGGAAAATAAATTAAATTTTAATCACAGTTATTAAAATTTAATTATTATCATTAATATTATTATGATTATTGAGAATAATTCAGTTTCCCCTTCAGAATGTTGTCTAGTCAAAGTTGGAAATTATATTTAAACGATAATAATATTAAACAAAAGTATAAGTATATATTATTGTTTAAATATTTTTTGGTGTTTTTTTTTGGTTTATTGTGTGTGTAATAATTTAACTTTTGCTGGTTTTTCGAATGTCAAAGTGTCATAAAAATATTATTGTTGGAGAAGGGAAAGTTGTATTAATGTCGGTAATGGTGCTGTTATATTGTATGTTGGTTATGGTAACTAATAATTATTCTTTGTTAAAATTCCTGAAATTTAATTAAAGCGTAAAAGTTTTTAATTATAAATGTAATAAATTAAATGCTTAAATTTAAATTACAGCGCCACACAAATGAGAAATCCTTGACTTAAAACCAATAATCTTGTCAAAGTTACAATGCAATTTAAATTCCTTTTCTGTGGGTTCCGTACTTTAAAATGTAATTTCAGAAATCGTAATAATTACAAAATTGCTGCACAATGCCTATTTCATTATTAATATTAATTAAATACAATATTAATTAATACCAAGTTTATTATTAAAAATTAAAAATGTCGGCACCAAAGAAATAGTCTGCAATTTCATTATATTCGAAAACTATTTCTCGTCATTGTGTATGTACTTATATATAATTTACATGGTTGTAGAATTGCATGTATAGAAAAGTGCCAATTTTGTTGTTTGGAAATTTTAAAGCAGCTGTAAAAATAAAAAATAATAATTCCCAGCACAATTATTGTAAACAAGTGCACAGTATATAATTCAAAAAATAACAAAATTAGTTTTGTAAGCTAAGAGATAATTTACTGACATTTACATATATTTGCGAAAGCACCTCTATTATTATTATTATTACACTGTATAAAATATAAGCACAATTTTTGCCCTCGTTAAATAGTATCTAGAATAATGGTTGTCCACCGTTTCGCAGCAGAGATAAACGAAATATAATATCGATCAATGTACGCGCTTAAAGCCACACATATATACATACACACGTATAATAATATGTATGTATAATTAATCAAATATCTTGTTCCACAAGTTAGAAAAGTATTTAGATGGAAATTAAAAATCTGTTATAATATTACACAATATAATATATAAACATATGTAAAATATATATGATTGACGTTTTACGTAATAAAAAAACCTCTTTCTCTGGATTAAACGTATTTGTATGGTTTTGTGTGTTTTATAGGGTTATGGCTGCACATATACGTATTAAACTACCATCTTTGCTCACCTATTTTCACCATCTCTGTAAGATTTCAAATGCTCGCGCCATGATTACAAAAAGATTTCAAATGCTCGTGCCTATTATTATTACGCGAGAAAATTTTTTATTACCCGTGCGGAGCACGGGCTAAAAGCTAGTATTCATAATCATTTTTGACAACCGCCTATAGAAGCATTTTCAAACCTTCGCGGCAAGGCGGGCTTTTGCTACTAAAAATCGCGCTCATATTTGTCTAAAGTTCCATATTGGCGAATCTGCTGGTTTAATCGATTCCCATAAAAATAACCAAATTTATACTGTTGCTGATAGTATAGTTGAGACTCTTTATAACGGCTCCATATAAAGTTGCAAAATTTGACCGTTATAAAGAATGCTCTTATTAGAATAAGTCCAATTATTAGAATTGCGTGTAAATTTATTTCTGGAGTAGAGCAACGACCGTTATAACGAGTCAGCTCTTATAAAGCGACCCGTTATAACAAAAAGCTTTATAGCTGTTCTCGCTATACCAGTTACACAACGAGCAAAGGTTTGGACCAGTTCAAAATATTATCACACATCGTCATTACCATATTACAGTTTCGACATAATAATACAGCGACTCCATGGTTATACATAAAGGTCTTATTAGGCATACTAGAGTTTTTTCGAATTCAGGATCAAGTCTCCTTCTCTTCCAGCTCCTTATTTGAGCATTGCTGAAGAACTGTCTTTGTCAACCATGCCTATAGGAAGGTGAACATACCAATCAGGTAAAGTGCTGCCGGCAGGATATTCAAAAGTACTAACAGTAGCCACACACCGACTTTTAACAATCATCCAAACGCGTACACACGACATTCCCGAAATGATCCATTGACAAAGTGGTAGAATGTTGTGTCCAAACACATCCATCACCATTTGCAAGAGAACTTCCATTTGCCGGTAGCTATAACGGATCTTTTTATAAGAACAATCCCTATAACGGCAGTAAAATATGAGAGAACTTTTTATAACGGACAAATTTTAAAGCTTTTAATGGTGCCGTTCTAAAACGTTTTCATTATATCTTTATTTCCAGGCAAAACAATCCTGCTGCCGTTATAGGGAAAATGCCCTTACAAAGAGGTCCGTTAGAGCGGGTCTCCCGCTATTTACGCTATTGATACCAATATTTACTCTGGTAAAATCAAAAAATTACTTTCAATTGTGTCAGCAAATGTGATATACTTGATATACTGTAAAATTCAAGCAAGCGATACCGAAACCGGAATTGATGTTACAATCGTTACCATCACCATGTAGAGGCCAAATAGCCCACCACACCAGTTAATCATATCCGTTGCATCTTCCATCCCTATGCGGTTATAGTGTAAATTTAAGGGATGCTTGTGCAAACCGACAAGACGTCCAAGTGCAGTGAGGAATGCCCACGTTACTCCAATGTTGAAATACCAACCTTGTGTTGTATTTCCTCTTTGTAGTCTGACCGGGTGGGTGCGTTCTTGACTGAATCCCACTCATAAGGTAAATAGTATAAGAAGTACTGGTTTAGGCAGAAACCGACGTAGAAATATTTTGTGACCAGGGATCCGAACATTTCTACCACAATTCTAAAAATTTAGATTTGATACATGTGCACTAAACTATTCTTGAATAGGGTTGAGAAGCTTGTAAAGTAAACCTGCTTTCGTCTACAAAATTTGGAAAAAGAAGTTGTCAATTTTTACCAAATGTGTAGTAATTTATTTACAGGTCGGCGTTTTAAAAAAAATCTCTAATTTTCCCTTTTGAAAAAAAGATAAAAAAGACTTTCTAAAAAATCTTAATTTTACCACAAAATTGTACCAAAACGCTTAATAAATTCCGGACTCCATTCCAAAGAAAGCCTAGTAATAATAATTGGAATGAGTGCGACTACTACAGTAGATTATTATATTATGTATGATTATGTCTGTTCCTGGCAGGGAATGATAAATGGGTGGACAAAACCCTGTCCTATAGTGTAATTCTCCATTAGATTCCCATCCGCCTGCGTGTCCATGTTCAGTGAAAAGTTTTCAAAGTCCCGCGGCTGTAAATAATGACGCTTAAAATTCCATTGTTTTCCCCAGACCGCGGCTAAAGACAGGGAAGAGCGATAAGTTGGACGGGGAGGAACATGGGAAGGACATTTATTAGCCTGTAGATCTCTGCAATCTCGGGTGAAAGCGAAGTCTTTTGTTGTTTCAGAGGCACTCGGGAACTCTTCGCGGATAAAGAGATTTCTCCGCTCTTCAATTCCCTGTCTTGACTCTATAAACGCAGGACATTATCTATGTACATACATTATAGGTATAGTAACATGTATGTACATGTGGGAAGGATCCTCACACAGAGGGGAAAGTGAAAGCGCCCGGTGGAGGTTGTTAACTTCTCCGTTGTGTTCCAAGTCCTCATGAAGAATTCCAGGCCTCATTTATCATCTCAAGCATCATCAATTTATCATTGGAAATGTAGGTTGAGGAATTTATTCGGAGATTTCGGGGCTTGAAGTTGTCGCGGATTCGGAGAAATACACGCAGGAATTTGTCCAGAATTTGTTAATTGTGAAATTATTTTGGCGGTTTTGTAATAAACAAAATAACAATTTTATAACAAAAATTTTATTAACATTTAAAGGCGTGTAATTTTGACACAATTATTCGGAAAATAAAATAATTAATGCAATTTGGGATATGAATTAATTTTTATTTCAAAATTTTTTTTGTTAATTTGTATTCTATAAACTTGTAAAGCTACCTAATTAATATTGTAAAAAATTATTTGCAAAAAATTTGTAATTATTCAAAAAAAAGTGTAAAAAAAATAAATTCGTGAAATTGTGATGAAGGAGCATAAATTCGTAATTAAATTTTCAAAATGGAATTTGAGCAATAAGTATAATTAAAATAAATGTGGAATGACATTAAATAATTTGTTTCCTTACGTTTTTATACCTACATTGAATTTTCACATATATAGCTTTATTTGTCCAGACTACACACTGCTCGCAGTCAATCTACAGTTTTGTAATTTTCCAGAAATTTTAACTTTAACCGATTTAAATTTTTACACATTTTAGTATAATGCTCAACATTAATATTAATATGTATTTTGTTCACAAATCAATTGCTATTTATATAATGTGTGCATAGAACATTCTGTATTTAAATATTATGGTTCAACCGTTAATTATATCCAATTTTTTTTAAAATTCTGTAATCACATTCCAGAAGTTTGTCTTGTGTAATTTTGTTAACGGGAACATTCCAGCTGCTGTAATAGAGTTTGTAATTTTCCAACGGTCATGCATACATATCTTATTAACTTTTAATTACTTGTATTAAATTTTGATTTAAATTCCAATTTGTGTAAGCATTTTTAAGTTGCATTTGTGTTCACTAAATCTTGTCCGCCCACATGGTGTCGTTTTTTCCGGAGTAAATCTTGAAATCTTGACTAAATTTGTGCGGAAGTTTGTAAATAATTTCTGATAGAACTTTTAAGAATTTACATATTAAAACCTTTTTTGACAATTTAGGCAAAATTTGTGTAGAAAACTAAAAAATAAACGTTAAAATTGTGTATATATTTAATTTTGTAAAAACAAATTGTGCTACAAATTCTTCATCAGAATTTTGTTACGATTTATTAAAAAAATAAAATTTCCCCGAAATTGTGACGGAATATTTTTCTTCTTAAAGGGCTTTAAATAATTTAATGATAATAATAATAATAACTGTTGCCCGCAATCCTAAATCTTCTTTTTTTTCTCTCTTTTCTGCACCCCAAATTTCCAGAAAGAATCCTCAATGTCTGCCTGCCGGAGGATCCAAACAATGGTTGGTATGCGTAGGGGACTTATTGGCTTTCCTTTGTATCGGCTGAGGACTCCTGCTCCGCCGTGCAAAAGGATTCGGACTTACTGGGCGCAGATTGTTTTCCGTGTCTGGCGACGTCTTCCCGGCACTTCCTGGTCCCGGCTTGATCGTCAGCGTGGACTCCCAGTTCCGGAATCTGAAATTAAAAATTAATTAATTATTTAAAAAATTTAACAAAAAAACAATTATTTTTTACGGTGGATTTCTTTGAAAAATTTAGTTAATTTTAATACAAAAATTTTGCAGTCGTCATTGTTACTGCCGCATATAATTTTTTTAACGGAATAATCTCGAAAAAATGTAAAATCAATAAACGTTATGGCGCGGCTGTAAAATTCTCGGATTTTTTTCAAAACGGAAAGCGACGTCTGTTTGAAAAACATGTGAGGGGCTGTGTGATAAGGAGAATTTAATAGGACGGGTCTCAATTCACAAAAAGTTAAGTTGTATATAGGATGTGCATTAAAAGTTATATAAGGATTTATGGATTAGGCGTGTGTTATCACTGGAACGTGCTCCAAGGATGTAATTGCCAAACCCACACTTCAACGTACAACTTAAAGAACTATTTTGTACGGCCGTGTATTAGTGTTATATATATATATACATATGTATATTGCTAACTAATATTACTATTACGTAGTCAATATAATTCCAAGTTTCATATTGCCATACGCTCCTATGGGATTTCATTAGGACTTGGAGTGGTAGGGTTGGCAATTTGCAAATATGAATGACATACTGGTTTGAACCATGGTGAAATTCGTGCCAATAAATGGCCAATATTAATCCAACATTTTTGAAATATGCCCTTTCATCAAGGATTTAAAATTTAAATTTTCAGAAATTTTAAAGCTTCAGAAATGCCCAATAGCCCAATAATACCAAAATCGTCACAAATGCCGGAAATGCCCAATAGCTCTAAAACCGTCATAAATGCCGTAAAATGACCAATGATTCCAAAATTTTATAAAATTACGTAAAATGCCGAGTATTTTCGAATTTGAACAGATGTCCAAAATTGCTAATACCATAAAAATGCCGTAAAATGCCCAATAATTCGAATGCCATAAAATTGCCCAATAATTCTAATGTCATGAAAATGCCGTAAAATGCCCAATAATTCGAATGCCATGAAATGCCCAATAATTCTAATGTCATGAATATTCCCAATAACTCTAATGTCATGAAAATGCCCAAAAAAATCTAATACCATGAAAATGCCGTGAATTGCCCAATCATAAATGTTCAAAAATAGCCAAAAACATTATAAAATGTCGTAATTGCCCAATAATTTCAGCATTTACAAGATTGTCCAATATGTATGTTTTGTCATAATTGGAAAATGCCCAATTATTTGCCTCCTTAGAGATGCGCACAAAATCTAATTATTGTCATTAAAAATCCCATAAAATTCCTATAAATGATTTCCAAATTTTGAAACATGTCCAATAATTCTACAAATTTCAAAAATGCAAAATAATTAGTTTAATGTTGTCAGTCAATAATGCCATATATTGTTCAGTAAGTCTGAAATCATGAACAATATCTAGTATTTCTAATACTGTGCACCATAAATTACATATTTCAAAAATCATAAAAAATGCCGTAAAATGCGAGAATTCTTTAAAAATATTTAGTTTCCAAAATGTATGGAACGTTATCCTAATGATATGAAAGTGTTGCATATACATACGTACTTAGATATTAGATATACTTAACTGTTTGGGAAAGTTTGACTATATGCCTGTGCCGGATTTTCTCAATTTTGTGCAAACATTGTTACGCTACTAACCCTAATTCCAGAAAAAGATAATTTTATGCCCTAAAGGAGGAGAATGCTAATACATAAATACAAAATACGTATGTATTACAGGAACATTACATATTGGGAATGTTCAATTGACACTATTATCCCCTTTTCTCCACTAGTTCACGCAACATCTTTATTGTGGAATATTTGGAGCCATGGATACTTATAGGTATGTAATTTATGAGGCCTAATACTAATAATAATACGAGTTGGCAAAAGTTGGCATATAGAGGAGCAAACTGCAAAGAAAATTTTCTACGGTCCCTGGAGTCTCCTAATTCCCCAAACGTTCGCCTTCTGTGCAGTCGTTATTGTGGGCAAAAGTTTCCGTTGGAAATAAAGTTTTCACGGATTCTCCAGAAGAAGTGAAAAGGTCATGGAAATTACGCTTCCAAATGTGTAATTTCTATAGTGGGAAATGGGTACAATAAAACATGTTACCTGAATGGAACTTCATTGGAGACTTCGTCAACAACTTCCTGTAGCATGAAGGCTAATGGCCAGCTAATCCATGATGCTCTAAAAAGGCGGGAAAATTGTAAGGATTAATTTTCAAATTTCATGGTTATTAAACGCAATGATAGCAAATGTTCAATTTATTATTTTTAATAATATTCTTAAATTTATACTTTTTAGTAATATTTAATAGCAATTAATAGCAAAAATTATTAGCAAAATTATATTTAAAATTAATTTGTTTTAAATCATATTTTAAATCATTATTTGTAATTAAATTTTGTAATTATATTTTTTTAAATTATTTTGAAATGATATTGTAAAATAAATAATTTAAAATTCAGCTATAGGCAAACTCACATCGGACTGGCGCTTTGCGCTGGGACCGGCGGCGCCGCTGGAACATAGCCGCTGTTATTGTTGCTGCTTGCCCCACTGGAGCCTCCATGATTGGCTGAATCCTCCTGAGAATTCTGCTGCGAAGAAGATTTGACGGCTGGATAGCGCGCTTTTACAATTTTCGGATTGTAGATTTTTGGATCGCTCACCTAAAGTTTTTGAAATTTTGAAATAGAATTTAAATAAATTTCCTATATAATTAAAATTTTCTTACTCTAAATCTAAATTAGCCTAAATTTTTACATTATTGTAATCTTGCAAATTTAATTTTAATAAATTATATTTTTGTTCAACAAAAAAAATCCGATCTAAGTTCTGCATTTTAATTATTTTTAAAATTTACATTGGTAGAAAATTTAATGATTTTACGCTATTTGAATATTTTCTTTTAAAAGAATCGGATCAACGCTTTATGTAAACGCTCTAGATGAATCTTACCATTCGAACAAAGAAAGATCTCTTGTACTTGAGATCCGCTTTCTTCTTTTCCTCCAGCTCCGCAATCTTCTCCTGTGACTCTTCCTCTTCGATTTCCTTCTCCACTTTCTCATCCTGTCATTCCCATCCACACAAACACACACATACACACACACACAAGAACAGTCAATTTCAGTTATCCAACCAACTTTCCATCATTAATCATTTCACTTTTTTTACACACAATTCCCTCTTTCCAATCATTATAGGAGATGTCAATTGCAATATCTAATAGTTTATGAGATATGAAAGAGTTTTCAACAACAATAATTTTCACAAAATAATAGCGTCGGAGGGAATTTGACGTATTTTACCGTTTATAGACACTTTTTTCTGTTTCTGTGCGGATCTTTGGAAACCGCCAGGTACAATAAATTTATTATTATTTTTATAGGAAATCATGCAACAAATTTGAATTTTCGCGCAAAAAATCTGAAAATTAGTCACGACGATAATAATGACAAATATCATGCAAAAAATATGTACCTAAATTTAATTTCAAAAATTATTTTTTGAAATTAATTCCACAAAAACTATTTCAAAACACACCACCTTGAAATTCAATGCAAAAAGTACTACAAATTCAAGAGAGCCATGCAAAAATATGACAAATTCAAAAATTACTGTAAATTGTTTGCCTAAATACAAAATGAAAATGAAAAAAAAACATTTAAAAAGAAATCTTTATTATTTATTTCCACTATAACTACTAATTTCCTTGCATAATTTAATTTATTAACAGAGAATTTAGTTAGAACATAAAATAAAAGTTAAACAATATCGAACTGTTAATTAAAAGAAATAAGCGCGATTTTTTAAATTTTGCAAGCGCAATGCATGCAGCAAAAGAAGAAGTGCAACTAAAGGATGAAAAGAATTGTTCCAGCAGAGATTTTTAAGAAGAAATTATTATCAATTATTTTAAGCAGCCAAAGCGTTCAGCGGTAGGTCCAAGATTAATTCAGGCCGAGGGAAGATCAACACCTATAGAAAGTATTTTTGTCAACAACAAAAAATGTTATTCATACTAAAAGAACGAAATAAATTTTTAAAAATCAGGAGTAAAATGATTGTATTAAAGGTTTTTGAATATGATAAAGGTAATTTCATTATTTAATTTAAAAAATTCGTAATGAAAAGAAGAATATATTTGTTTATATAACTTTCGCTTTGCATTTACTAAAGTCAAAAGCGATTAGTAAGAAGCGTTATAAAGCCGCAAAATTTAATTTTTACACAAAAATTTTACATTCGTAAAATTTAAAATAAATAAAAGATTTGACTTTTGCACACAATTTGACTAATTTGATGTGAAATTTTGCATCGATCATTGCATTGGTCCGATCATCGATTGGTATCGATTTCTTAAATTGTTTTAAATATATTTTTAGGGAAAAACATTTAAAACTATTTAATTTGTAAAATTTTTTAAAGAAAACAATTTTTCAAAATAAAAACTAAAACACATCGTCATGCATTGATGTGCGCAGAAAAATGATTAAGGTGAATAGTTGTAATTTGTGCGTATAGAAAATTTTAGGAAAGTCTGTTTTTAGGAAAGTTTGTGAATTTTACAAAGATTTTTCTTAAAATTTGGGCCAATTATAAAAAATCTATAACAGAATTTATTATTGTTTGTTTTTAAGTTCATTTCCCTCCGCCACTCTGACCATTGTCCTCCGAAACACTCTCGTCCGTCGCCGCCTCAGCGATTGTATTGCATGCAAGGCTCGCGCTACGACTCCGACTCGGATCGCAGTTCACAGTGAAATCGTCGACAAAGCTAGAGACTGGGAAAAGACTGCCGCGCCGACTGCGCGGCATGAGGCAATCATCATCACTCAAATCCACGGACGCTCGTCCAATGATATCCGTAATCATAGAAGCAGTTCTGGCCATAGAGAATCGTCTCTTGTCCGCGTAAGCCATTTCGTTGTAAAGTTCCTCAATCTCTTTGCTTGGTCGGCGAATATCTGCTTTGTAATCCTTTTCTGTAGGGGACGTTGGTGCAGAAATTACCTGAGTGTCCTGATCTTTGTACAGCAAGCTCACGTCCTTCGCGTACTCCTGAATCACGTTCCATGCGTAGTCTGCGGAGTCAAGTATATAAAATTATATTTTAATTAGTTTATTTTAGTACAAAAATTAATACAAAAATTAATACAAAAATTAATACAAAAATTAATACAAAAATTAATACAAAAATTAAT
>JAQGAK010004289.1:0-12584 GCA_034696945.1 Lipothrix lubbocki
ATTGTAATTGTTGTACCGCGATTGATTTCAATAAAATTGTAATTGTAATTTCAGATCATAATTTGTACGATTACACATGCTTGCTAAACATGTTTTATCCAGAATTCCAAAGATTTGTTAGGGTTATGCTTTTGTATTGGAACTCTTTTCTCGTATTTTCCCTCTTTTCTCTCTCCTCTTCAAATGTTACCACCAAAACCATAATTTTGCCCCTTAAAATGGACATATCGTCGGCTAAACATGAAAATGTGCTATAATTGTTTTTGAGCCGTAACGTTACGAAAATTTTAGCACCTTTCATGTTTAACCGACGCTATCGTCGGCGAAGGAACCCAATGTACCAATTTCTATACCTTCAACACCGACATTGGTACTTTCCGATACTTTGCCGATGATGTACATACATATCGTCGGTCAAACATGAAAAGGTGCTAAAATATTCGTAACGTTATGGTTTAAAAACAATTATAGCACCTTTTCATGTTTAGCCGACGATATGTATTGTACACACAGACGTAATAAAAACCATGGCGCATGAACGACATGAATAACAAGAATGAAGAAGAATTGAGAAATGCTGTGTATACATAATAACGTCTCTCTTCCAAAAACCTGATACTCCATAACGAAGGTTTTTGCGTCAAAGTGCATAACATAAGAGTTTGTTATTATTACCGAAGCTAAAAAGTTGAAAATTTGTAATAAATTTTGCAGTTGATTACTCGATTTTGATTTGCTAATCCATCCTTGCAAGGCTTTAAGGATCATGAGTCGTAGGTAACTAAAGTCCAATTCCAATAACTTTTATGAATATATTATTAATTCATTCTACAATAATTGTCTTCGAGTTGAAGGATAAATGAAATATGTAGAAAATTTACATCAAAAAGTTAGAAGTTTACTTTTTACTTTGAAACTGATTTAATTTTATGATGGTAGCAAAGTATTGAATTAAGTAAACTTTATTGAATTAAGTATTTACATAAGTAAACTTCTTATAGATGTACTGTATAGAGAACTATTTTAAATGGGGCTCAATTAATAGCTTCTCCACTTAGTTAATGTAATAATAATATTAGGTAGTATATATACGTAATAGTAGTAAGTAGTATTGACTCCAAACAGGAGGTGATTATTATTCAAGATTCATTTAAGGCGTGATTCCAACAATAAATTGTTCTGCCGATGAGACTCATGATGGTATATAAATGGATTGGCTGAGATTAAATAATAGAAATTATTGACAGATATGGAAATAACAAAATACTGTTTAATATAAATTATGGTATTTCACACTGGTCTTCGGGTTAACCATTTCCATATCGACGGGGATTAAATAAAGAATAAATCTTTGCAGTACATATAATAAACTAATATTGGCAAATAATTAATTAGGAATGTTGAAATTGATTTTTTTTTCTTCTGGAAATTGTGAAGAATCAGAGGGAGAGGAGGAAGGCGAGGAGCCGGCAGTGGCCGAGCGAGGCAGGCGAATCCAATTCCTCCGGACGTAGAAAATCCGGCTCACCCGGACGAAATCACGGAAGCTGCCCAGATGCTCGTTACTAACTGTATAAAGTGGTTAAAAGAAGCCCTTGAGGATGCCACGACTGAGGGTATTTTATATTACAATGATTTTAATTTAACTTTGTTATATTTGGTCAATTTTGTTATATTTGGTCAATTTTGTTATATTTGGTCAATTTTGTTATATTTGGTCAATTTTGTTACATTTGGTCAATTTTGTTATATTTAGTCAATTTTGCTATATTTGGTCAATTTTGTAATATTTGGTCAATTTTGTTATATTCGGTAAATTTTGTTATATTTAGTAAATTTTGTTATATTTGGTCAATTTTGCTATATTTGGTCAATTTTGCTATATTTGGTCAATTTTGTAATATTTGGTCAATTTTGTTATATTTGGTCATATTGAACATTTTAAGGTATCTAAATTTTGCTCCTAAAATATGATTTTTATCCTTTTCTTCTAGAGGCAATCAATGAGTGTGTGGAAAGTGCTCAGAGCACTTACAAATTGCTACTCAAAACACAAATCATTTCACAGGGTGTAGACACGGACATAGCGGAATGTAAGCTGAGGTATATTCGAACAGAAGATACAGATCATGCTACGATGAATAAGGCTGCAGAGGACTTCAAAAATGTATTTTGAACATTCTTTTACAATTTGTATTGGTTTTATGTTGAAAGTGGCTCCTCGAAAATATTAATTACTTATTTGATAATAAATTTTCAATTATACGTAAACAAGTTTTGCTTCAATTTTGAAACATTTTAATTTGGTAATAATTATATCATAAGTTAAGATTTGAATTCAAGACCTTCTCGTTCATTTGATTTATCCTCAGATTTAATAACTCCGAAGACTCCGGATTCAATAACTAAAAATTAACTAATTTACTAAAAATTAGTTTTTATAAATTAGTTTCATTTTTTTAGTACATGTGTTTGCACGTGCTAATTAGTTGGAATTAATATTCGTATCATATTTCTTATTCATTTACACAGGCAGCCAAGCAGATGCACGACGATAGACGAGTAGCGCTAGAGCAAGATGAGTCGCTGATTGTCAACGACCCTCGGTACATTGATTTTATGCTGAGGGTCGATAAGATTGTCTATGGTAAATTTCCTGTGATTATTGTAAATTCTATTTTATATTAAACTATTACAAAACTTGCAACATATATTTAACATTAATAAAAAATCACAGCCAAAAAACATTTTGGGACAATTTTGAATGTTGGCCAAATGATGGAAAATGTGTTAAAATCTTAAGATGTACCTTTTACTATCCTCAGATAAAAAACGTGCCAAAAAACTTGCCAATGTTCATGAATTGGAAACCGAGGCCGAGCCGGAGAGTAGTGATACGGATGATCCAGTGTACGGCCTGGAGGAGCCCGGAAGGGTTGAGGTCTCAACTACTGATCCGGTCTCGACCAATGAAATTGACGAACCCGTCAGGAATAAGATTTGCGGGCATGTCTATGACAAGAGGACAATTTTTGAATATATGAAGAAGCAACGAGAACCGAAGTATGTACAATTTGTATTAACAATTTTATTGCAAAATAACATTGAATTTGTCTATTCGAAATGTTCTTTTTTAACTAACAAATTATTTATTGCTTTAAAGGATTTTTGTCTTGCTGAAATTTGTATTTACATTTGCATACATATCAGTATAGGACCCATATGATGAATTTCTTTAAAATGTTTCCAGATGCCCAAAGTGCAATGCAAAATTCACTGCCGAGGATATTGAATCTGACCAGGAGGTCACGCAGCAGGTCAGGACGTTACAGCGAAAACGTAGGAGGCGCGGAAAACGTTAGAAACAGCAATTTATTTTTATCCATTTTATTCTTTGGTTTTACTTGAATTTATTTGACAAGCTTAAATAATTATAAAATAAATAGCAATTTATGTATTTATGTATATTAGCTTATGGCCGTAGTAGAAAATAGAAGTTTCTTGTTATTGCGTAAGATAATTCAGGGTCTCAATTTAAACCTTACATCCCATGCAAATCTTTGATGTTTATGTCCGTCAATGTGTAAACTCTAGTCACTCATAAGAGAGTTAGTATAAATTAATGTTCATATAGAAATAGATTGAAAATTAAAATACGATGTAGATATAAATTTACACAATTCCACATATAAAAACAATTCAGCTTTAAGAATAACTTTTCAATACATCTATAATTTTTGTGGATTTAAAAATTTTTAATGTTAATGTCATTAAACAATAAAAATGTAATAAGGTATTAGTATTTAATAGGTTCTGAAGAAATTTGCTTTTCTGAATTACGCTATTTTAATGTTTTTTGTGCCCTTTAATGCCGCGATAGAACTTATTATATTTACCGCGTTACAGGTTTGTTCCAGTTACACGAATAAAATTTATCAAAACATTTTCCTACAAGAACTTGAACTCGTTTGAAAACATTTTATTATTACTTGTTGGTAAGTGTTTCATGTTCTGTAATTTGTAGTAGAGGTACAAGCACACCGAAATATTGTTTCAATAACTTTGTGTTTTGGTGTGTACACACGTTATTGTGACAGGGTTGTGTTGAATCAGCAGGTTAATAATAAATTATTATCAGCAAAAATGACATTTTGGCTTCGAAATGCAAATTTATTTTGGAATGCAAATTGGAAATTTATTTTTTCTTCTGCATTCAAACGTTTACACCGCGCAATTTTTTGCGCACCTAGGTTGATCAATTTATATTACAAATTGCACATCACTGGCGTGTCAAATATCTTGCTGTTCGTTCCATATTGCATTTTATTAATTGAATATTTGGAACGCACGCAATCTTATTAGGTACTCAATTTTGTAATTCACACATTAGTTCAGTAATAGCTAAATTGAATTACTTACAAGGCATATTTGTTTTTCCAGGTGCAGAATTACTTCTGCATACGTGGCATAACGAAGTTCAACAATAACAACCTTGAGTATCTCTATCTTATTTACATCTTTCGAACATTTTTGGCTTAAAAATTTATTTTCTATAATAATTATAGAAACTAAATTATTCTTCAAAATGCTCGGTTCACTACCATTTAAAGAACTGATTACAATTATAATATTTTGCAGTTGTCACCCTTTAGGCAATTGTAGATCCCTCCCTAAGATAAATTTCGTAGATATTCTAGCATGGCAGGAAGCATTTGAAGATTGCAATCTTATCCTCATTACACCAGGGGTCTGTATTCTTAATGTCCACGAGGTAAGCAACCCAATCGTACTATACAACAATCCCAAATATCAAAGCGAACTCCAGAAATTACTGACTACGTTGTTAATGCCAGGGGGCTACCGGCCCATTTGTCAATCTTTGTTAACGGTGTTCCCCCTCAGCGGCGACGACGGGGGTGGCGGTGAGATCATATCAATGATGAATGAGCCCAGCAACCTTGGTCAACATCAAACCCGTCAAGTTCAAGGGGTTATGCCTGATCATTTTCAGGAATCCCGTCAAGTTCAAGTGATTATGCCTGATCATTTTCAGGAATCCCGTCCATCATGGATTCACAGACCTTACGTCACAATTGTTTCAAATTTCCAAATAGATGATCCTGCGAGAATTCCATTTATGGTCTCAAAATTCCTAAAATCCTTCATAACGGAACTCGACATGTTTTTCGTTACCATTTGGCTCACCGGAATGAACTCGGGGAGGGAATTAAAACTGCGGCAGTGGTTTGTATTCTGCATATTTTGCTTCGGTGAGGAAACGCATTGGATAAATACAGAGCAATATGATGATAAAGGGGGGAAACGTTTTGCGGTGAGGCAAACATTGGAAACGGCCTTTCAGAGCGTGACTTACGACATATTTGAATACTATTCTTGGGAAATCGAACCTATTGGATCTAACGAAATATTCAATTCCGGTAAAGATGTTCATACCAGAAGGTTAGGAATCGATTATAAAGTGCTCGTGCAGCACGTGCTGAACACTAAAATGGGTAATTCCACGCTTGCGCTACCGGAGATGAGTCATCAGTACATAATCGAAGGTATGGAAAACCATAGAATGCACATGGTGATTCCGGACCAATTGATTTATAATACAGCGAGGACATCCTATTTTGTTCCTACAGAGACCAATGCCATATCCTTCCTCACCTGTACCGGCATTAAAAATGTCCTTACTTACGAAATTTATCGAAAGCCCTTTCAGGATGGTTTATGGCTCACCATCGGAATTTTAGCACTGGCAACTGGTGTGTCTGCCAAACTCCTCGCGGCAAGGGATTCGTCAACTTGGTACGTCATTTTCATCATGCCGTTCCGAGCGTTAATTGAAAATGTGAACATTCGAGAGAATGAATTGCCGAGGAAAAGAATATTTATAATGACAGTCGGTCCTTGGTTGCTCATTTCCGTGGTATTGAGCAATGCTTACAAAGGCATTGTAACTTCGGGTCTAACAGCACCTGTCCCTGTAAAAGGTCCAAGGACATTTAGTGAACTGGGAAACAGAATTTATTACTTTGCGTACAACAAGCACCAAATCCCTGGATCCGAATCACTAAATATTGGAATGGAATCTGCTAAAAAGCGCCAACGCATTGACATAATATTCGACGAGCCCTTTTTGGCCCACACTTTTGAATTAGGGACGTATTTCCGTTGGTACCGGTCCCAATTGGGTTTTTTCAAAGAAAAAACCCGATTGTTCTATACCGACATCATTAAAAGTCTGGTCAAGTATAACAGCAGCGGAGATACTACTTTGGAGCATGAAGTGTCGACTTGTAGAAACGTCGCACTTTTGGATCATAGAAAAAATTTGCTTAATTTCAAAGTACCTGGGTGGAGGAATAAAACTCTGGGAGTGAAACCGTTTGTAGTTGGAGAGGAGGATATTTTCATTGGTGATACGGGGTTTCAAGTGGTGGGACCAAATGGAGACCATCTCTACATGTTCTTGCAGCGATTCCATCAAGCCGGGATTTTCAATTGGTGGAAGCGGAGGCTGAGTGCTTTAAAAGAGACGAAATCGGATTTAAAGCGCCTCATACGAGTTAGACGGCAGCAAATTGATGTTCTTCGGTTTTCATCCAACTTTGGTCAAACCATTTCTATATTGTACACGATATTCATTTGCTTTCTTTCACTCGTTTTTCTTCTTGAATTATTTTTCTCAATGTTTTACTTTGAAGATGCTCCTGACGAATGATTAGATACCAATATGTATTTATTGCGTAAGAATGGAGTAATTTAAACTACAGTGAACTCTCTGTATAAGTGACCTCCATAATGAGGGAACTTTCCTTTCAAGGGAGCTGCTGAGTCCAAAGGTCCTACATTAATATATACATTAGAGCTCTCTATATAAGAGAATACCTTTAAAGGAGACTAATTTTAGTGATTTATAGTGGCCTCTTATACGGAAAGTGCACTGTATTTATTGATTTGCACGCCCGTTGTAATTTATTATCGGATTAACCACAAAGAAAACTTTTAAATATAAATCCTTAGCTTTAATGGTCACACATACTTACGTACATCCAACAGCTCATGCATTCATTACTGACGATGAGATCGAAATCCTTGGTTATGAATTATTACATTTTGACTTATTGACTTTATTGTATCTGCAGGTATGTGCATACAGTGGCTAACTAAGTCAATTACATTAAGATTAGCGTGTTACCCCGAACTCGCCATGTCATAGTGAATAATTCAATGTATTGTAATACACTGAACTCTCGCTATAAGAGAACGCTATAAATCACCAAAATCTAATTCTTATATAGAAATTCTCTTATAGAGAGAGCTCGTATGCATATAACCATGTATGACATGCGAGCCCAAGGGATATTTTATAAAGAGTTCTCTTATATGGAGGTCTCTTAAATAGAGAGTTCAGTGTAGCTGTATGTATGAATTTGAAATAATTTAAGGAATTTAATGTGGACATACACAATTAATGCTTTTTTTGTAACATAAGTTGACAAACGTACGTCAGCATTGTTTTATATTGGTGTCTTTGAATTTTACAATGAAAACATGGCAATCAGCACAAGAGTTTGGATCCAGATACTTTATTGTTTAAACATAATAAATAATTCAAAATGTGTAGAATGTATAGAAAAATGGAATTTAAATAAAATGAGATGCACTATCATCAAGCTGCAGGAGACGTAGCTATTTTGTATCATATTTTGTATCATATTTTGTATCATATTATACATATATTTGTATCATACAATATTTCACCAGAAAATAAATTTAATAATCAAGGAAATTCTACAAAGATGCTCACAATGCAGAGTAACTTCAAGGAAAATATTTCCCATGCCTGGATTCACTTGCTTTGACGACGTCGCTGGTCGTAGTCATACTCATAAAAGTACTCAACATAGTAATCTTGCCCCTGTGGAAGATTGTAATAATATTGAGGGTAAGTTCCAGAGTAACTTGCAGGGTAACTTGCCGGGTAGCCGTATTGGTAGGGGTATTGATAGTTGGCCATCCTCTGAGTCGTGAATGTCGGCAGGGCTGTTGGGTCCAGGTGATGAGGAGAACGACCTTTTGCAATGTTTGTAGTTGTAGTTGTAGAAGGTGAATGCGTTTGGGAAACAGGCCAAAAATAGCGTTCCATATAGACTCCAGGTTGGTTAAAGGCCACCATAGGAGGAGGTCGGGTCACCAATATTGGCTTGACCCCTGCAAATAATCATTCACTTTTAATACAAACATTCAAATTAATTTTTAAAAGTAATTATTTTTCGAAAGAATATTATCTTTCTATATGTATTGATTACAATTGCAAAATATTGCGCAAAAATGTGAAAATAATGAAGTAATCGCCGAAATTATACTTTGTTTGCATTTATTACACTTGAAGTAAATAAACTTACCAGAAACGCTAGTGTCATTCAGACTAAATACAATTGGAGGCGCCGGCATTGGTGGAGGTTCTGGCATTTGTGGCGGTGGGGAAGGAACCGGGAACTGCAAACCACTTATTGGTTCCGGTACATACTCAATGCCTCCTTCAGGTTGTAGTTTTAGCTCTTCTGACACTTTCAAAGGCACTGGAAAATAAAGAGTAATTCAATTTTTACTTGTATGTTTTACTATAAGAGTATTTTGGATATTTTTAATACAATAAAAAAATTCTTTAAAAAAATTTTTCAAAAGCGGAAATATCCTTACCGGGATTTTCCCTATCTCTCTCTTTCTGCGCGTCGTCCAGGGCTGCCCCGAATACAGTCCCAACAACACAAATCAAAATTGCTATTTTCAGCATCATTTTACCAACAACAACTCAAAGAAACGTGTGCTTTTAAAAATATCAGTCTCTCTAGCAGATTCAGCGACAACTGAATACTTCGATCGATGTTTTTCTATTTATATATTTTTGAATCCTTCCTTGGAAACCCAAGCTCACAAGATTTTCGGGTATTTATGATTTCCTTTTTACAATAACACAGAACCAATTTTTGGACGGGGTGATTGAGGAATAAAAAAAGGTTCAGCCATTAAATCATTATTGTCTTGATCTTTTGAAGTTCAAATATCACAATAGATTGTCCAAGTCTTCGATCAAATAATGTTCTCCAGTTGTCTAAAAATAAACTAAACCTTTTATATCTACTTTACGATCTGTTTGGGTAAGGCGCTAAAAAGGTAAAAAATGCTTTTACCTGCTATTTTCTGGACTTAAAAGGCTTAAAAGGGTCTTGCCTAGATGTAAAGCCTCTTTTTAAGCAAAATCAAGGTCAAAAGTAGGAAGCAGAACGTTACCGTCCACGAAGGTAAATCCTGGGATTCCAAAAAGGGTAATTAGGTTCAGATCAATAAAAAAAGAAAGTTGTACGTGCAATTTACAGCCTATATGGTACATGTTTTTTAAAGCAATTAAGTTTCATTCTTTTCTTGTGGAATCACACCGAACATTTTCTGGAAGAATGCCGTCAGCCCATTACTGCAGGGACAACTTCTTGGGCTCTTCGATTTTAGCCTTGAATTCTTCTCCGGCCACCAAATAAAGATCAAGTACACGGGGACACCGGTCAGTGTTATCAAGATGCCATATACTGAAAATCGAATAATTTTAATAAAATGAGAATTTTTTGTAGAACGTACATATTTTGTTGAACCCAATTTTAAGGATGACAGACCATAATTATGAAATAACTTTGCCATTTAGTTGTGGTGGGTGGTCCAAACTGAATTTGTGATTTTGCATGCCACATATAATGAATAAAAATTGAGCTATATGTTGGCGTTTTGTGATCCTTACAATCAAAGAATAATTTACTGTTTTGAATATCTTTATTGAGGAGGAATTACATTGTGTACATAATTATTTACATTCAACTTAATTTGAAATAAATATTGCTCAACTTTATTTTAATACCATAAATGAAGCGGGAGAATCCCTTTTTATAAAGAGATTCTGCAAGTTGAAGGACTCCTTCAAAGTCTTCACAGTTCTTGACAAAGTTGGTTTCAATGGAAGAGAATCCAAGGTATGAACCCACAATAGCTCCAGCCATGGCACCAATCGTGTCAGTGTCACCACCGAGGGCAATGGCAAGTTGGCCGGTTCGCTGGAATTGGTTATCCGTCTAATAAAAAAAGATACACATAAATTAGAAATATGAATACAAAATAACTAGAAATATAAATACAAAATAATTAAACATGTAAAAACCAAATTAATATAAAATTAGTATAAAATTTATCCAAAATAAATACAAAATAAATACAAAAAAAATACAAAATTGGTACAAAATTGATACAAAATATATACAAAATTGTATTGAGCGTAATACGAATAATTTTGCATAATGAAATACTTTAATTTCACCTTCAAATATGGAATATCTTCGAAAGCCGCTAAAAAGCAAAACAGTCCCGTTGGGATTGACTCCGCCGAAGTCACTTTAAACCCAAGCTGATCTCTTACATCCTGCAAACTCCAGCTAGCCACCCCGCTCTGAATGAATTTCCTGATCGTAATGATCCGTTCCAAGTAAATTTTATACCCATTTTTCGTTTCCACACGGTCCTGAGTCTCTTCTACAAATTCTTTCTCGAATGCATCCAGAAACTCTAATGAGGAAATCATCTGATTATTTTCCTGTACATCTTTCCCATGCAGAAGAGCCAGCCGAATTGCCAGGGCTTGGAAAATTCCTCCAGCAACTCCGACAGGATGAGTGTGAGTTATTCGGGATACATTTATTGTGATATCTGTCAAGCGATGGGAATCTGGATCCGCAATTGTGTACAAAGCTATGGGAGCAACTCTCATTCCACTGCCGTTTCCAAGGGAACCTGTTCCATTGAATTGTTCTGATGCCGGCTGGAATGCGTCCACAAAATTTGTGGAATTTAGCTTGCTAAACACTTTGTGGACGTGTGATCCGTAAGATCTTTCGAAGGTCTCATTTTTGTAAGCATTGTAGCATCTGGAACAAGGAAATAAAATAACAATGAATAAAATATATACTAATCGGTAAATAAATATTAAAAATTATTAATAAAAATAATAAACTAGTTTAACCAGAGTTGGCTAACTTAGAAATACGATTACGTAGTCATACGTTATTGCATTTTCATTTTTCGTTATCATTTTTCGTTTTGGTTACTAAAGTCTTCGGTTAGTACTACGTAATGTAACCATATGTTTTCGGTTTACGTTAGTGTTTCCGTTATTTAAAAATCTCGTTTTCCGTTAGGTTTTTGATTAACCGAAATAAGAATTTTGCGTTGCTGTTTTCGTTACCAGCAACAGTTTGTCCATTTTTTCGGTTAATAACGTTATTCAATAACTTTATGTGACCTTATTATCCGTCTAATTCCTGGTTATTTTAAATAATCATTACAATTTTTCTCAGTTATTACATTTTGGCCAGTTTCCGGTAGTCAAGCGACTGTTCATTATCAGCTTCCAATAAAAATTTCGATACTGAAATTGTCATTGAAGTGTCGTCAGTGTATTGTCGTCTTCCTGTATGAGTTTAAAACATTATTACAGTTAATGCAATTTATATGTCCAAAAGCATATTTTATTACAAATTATTCTGCAGTTTCAAACATTCTCACATCTTTCGTATCAAAATAAACAAAATTGGAATTTTTACTGACATAGCAAGAATCTTAAAAACATAAAGTATAGATTATGGCAAGCTTTTTATTCTTACGACTGGTCTTCTCCGACTTAAATTCATCCAAATCCAATTTTATTTTCTCCAGAGGCTTGTTCCAACTGCCCTCATTCTCGTATGGGAAGCCGAGACAATCGCCGACTAATACGCCGGCTAGACATCCCTTGAACTGATTTAATGTAATTTTCGGGGCCATTTTAAAGAAAATAATCAAATACTATAAATTGTGCACGATTTTTTATATACTTTACAGTGAACGCGTATAAACAACTGAATTGTTTCAAGAGAAAAATTTCTCGAGCGCACTTCAAATGTGTGCTTTGAACAATGAATAATGAAGTAAATCGAATAAAATAATTTGCAATGTTAGTACAATTTATTTCTGTGATATTCCGTCTTCAGTACATGTCAGTGACTGGTCGGTCTTCCAATTGCAAATTTTATACAAACGTTTTGGAGTATCAAGTAAAGGGGATAATATGCTGTATTTTATTAAAATTTGTATGTAAATGTCATTTCTGAGAACTTAATTTTACTATTTGACACGTCCATATGCATAAACAATTTCACAACGTTTAGGATTTAAATATGTAGAAAAAAACAAAAGCTATCTGATTACGTGCGAACGTAGGACGTTTCTTTCGATAAATATCTGACGTTTGTCGCATATTTTTCAGCTGTTTTATGTAGGAATATTCATTGTATGTTTATGTTTAGTGATATTTCAGGTTTGAAGGAGATTGAAAGCCACAGAAAATATGACATCACAATTAATTCCAAGGCTAAGCGACGATTTGTGTGACGTGAACAAAACAACAAGATTATTTCGTTTAGGGATAGGCCACAAATGATGTCACGGCAAAAATTGAATTTCTTAGACTCACTGACTGCAAAGTCACGGTCTGT
>JAQGAK010004290.1:0-12580 GCA_034696945.1 Lipothrix lubbocki
GTCCGAAACGTCGTTCTTGTGATTAAATTATGAAATTTTAATCGAGTGATTAAAAACTTTTAATCTGCATTACATTACATTAAAATTCACTCAGCGTTTTTCCTGCAAATCAGATGCCCAATAAAACAATTTACCCAGCTGGGAATACTCTATTATTAATTTTAATTTTATCGTGTTTTTCGCGATTTCCCAGCCCTATGATAAATATACATTTTCACCTAAATAAACGTAATTAAGCTATACACCGCGGACTCTCGCTATAAGAGATCTCCATATAAGAGAACTCTCTCTGTAAGAGATGCTTTAGTTCCGCAAATCATACATAGTTAAATGCATACTAGCTCTCTCTATAAAAGAATTCCCATATAAGAGACTGATCTTGGTGATTTATAGCATTCTCTTATAGCAAGAGTTCAGTGTAGTTAAGTAGCACTATAGTAATATAAAATAAACTATAAATTCCGCTAATAAGTATTATCTTATACCGAATATCATGATGACGGTAATTAAGCCGACCACTCCCATGATGATCCCCAGCTGCAAATTTATCCAAAAAAATGTGTTTATAATGAATTAAATATAGTTCTAAATTTATTCGTGAGAACAATAAAAACCGAATAGTTTGCATTTATTATACAAAATTTATTTTATAACAAAATTTAAAAAGTTATTTATTAAGAAATAATATTGTAAAAAATTATTTATTAAGAAACAAAATCATACAAAATTTTAGTTTTAAATATGATTTGACTAACTTTAAAATTCTTCCACCAATATTTTCTCTCTAATTTCCCGGTGTGCAGCTTCAAATCTGACGCCCTTTCTTGTAAGTCGTCTTACAGGTATAAAAGTAAAAAAAAGAGTTTATAAAAATTATTATTTTAAAAACTATTATAAAAATAACATCCCCCTAAAGATGATGAAGGACGTCTTATTCTTCCTTACATGGGACCCATTTCCAATAAAATCAGAGGGATTTTAAGAAAACAACATCAATGGCTCATTGCATTTACTCCCGGTAATAAAGTGTCCAATTTACTTAACCCTATTCAGGATAGAATTCCAGCTCAAATAGGTGGAGTGTACAGTATACGTTGCAACACATGTAAAAACGTATACATCGAAGAGACGAAGAGAGATTTAGAAATCCGCATAAAAGAACACTCGGACCACAGTCGACTGGGAAATACAAAGAAATCTGCTGTTGCTAAACATGTGTGGACATTTAAAGGGAACCACAATATTGACTGGAAAGCCAAAATGATTTTGTATGAGTCCAATTACTTCCGTCGGAAGATGAAAGAATCAGTTTTGATACGTGAAACTAGGACACATAACATGAATGCCGAAGACGGCATGAAGATTAATTCTCTTTGGTTACCATCTATACCAAAACTAGAAATTATTTAAAAACAACAACATTTTAAAGAATTTACATTTTAAGAATTGTAAATATTGATTTTTATCAGTTGTGACTATGTGCTGAAGAAGGAGACAAGTTGTCTTCGAAAGCTCCACAAATAAAATAATATTTGTTTCTATATATCCACAAACCGTTAAACATGAATACATTAATTATAAAAATAGGTTTTATTTATTATAATTCTCTCTATAAAAGATCCTTTGGGCCCGCTTGTCATACATATTTATATACATAACTCTCTTTATAAGAGAATTCCTTTAAAAGCGAAGAAATTGGCTGATTTACATTGAACTCTGGCTATAAGAGAACGCTATAAAAATCACCAAAATCAGTCTTTTATATAGGAATTCTAATACAGAGAGAGCTAGTATACATATAACCATGTAATAATATGCGGGCCCAAAGGCTCTCTTACAGAGAGAGTTCTCTTATATGGAGATCTCTTATAGAGAGAGTCCAGTGTATTCCTAACTTTAATAATTCCAGGAATACAAGAAAATCATTAGAAACCTGTTCTTGAAGCCAATTCGGAGAGATTCAAATCTCGCTCAATCAACAGGTCCACATTCTTCTCATTATGCCAACTACCTATAAGTAACCATGCTATGCATAAGTATATAAGGAAAATATGTACCATATATATGAATAATAACCTTTTTTTTATTTTAAAAATAATTTTGCCTCATCCACTTGATCTTGCGTTTGTTGCAATTATTGGTTCGCTGGAATAATTCCTTTTGCGTCTTTCGAGGCATGGACGCCTGCTCCATCCGAGCCTTTATGTGTGTTTGGCCTTGAAAATAGAGTAAAAAGATTTAATTAGTGAAACAATTTCAATTCAAAAAAATATTTAAAATATGTATGGAATATAATGTATAATATGTATATCAATTATTCAAAGATTGGTCTTGAACACTGACATATTTTGACGGCGTTGAGTGATGACGACGGCTGAACGAAATATTCTTTTTATATTTCAGATTTTAAATAATAATTAAATAAGCTCAAATATTTAATTTAAGATAAAAACTTCAATCTCCCGCTATTCCATTTCTAACTACACAGATTTTATATTATGTATTTTATATTATTAAAATCCAAAATTTTAGCATGAAACGTCTTTTAGCACAATTATTGTCACATTAATTCTACAAATGAATAAATCACCCTAGATGATTCCCTGAATGAATTCCCTAGGACGGGATAATGTTTATAATTGAATTGAGTCGGCCACCGCTACTCTTAAGTGATGGAATAAAATATAAATTTTTAAAAACACCCTGCCGACCGATGAGATATAAGGAAGTTAGTAGAATCAGGAAGCTGATTTTAGTTTTGCGGGTAGTATAAATAACCGCAAGCTTATATACTCAGCCACAGAAATAATTCCAACTAAAAATTGAGAACGAAATAAATACTTCTGCATACTGTCGGTGAAGTATCAAAAAGTACCAATTTCTGTGTTGAAGGTACAGAAAATGGTACTTTAGGATCCTTCGCCGATGATATAAACATTGCCATAACAAACTCTATCGAACGTCAATCTCTGATTTAATAACCTTTGGAAAGTTCTTCTAAAATGATGATAATTAATTGATTTGGATTTATTACTATCGATATAGCAGAAACCCTGTTACAATCGGAAAAAGATGATAATGCGTAAATAAAGTGCAAATATGTTTTTACATTTACTTAAATTTCGAGTATAAAACGGTTTTAGCGTTTCAAAATCTTCTTCACGCTCAATTAATGTTTAATATTCAAAACAAAATTAAAATTGTGCGTATATGATTGCGACGAAATTTTTAAATAAATAATATTTTAGGCGTATACACAAAATGATCGTCACGGCGGGCTACATCTTTTAAAAGAAACACCATCAAAATCGGCCGGTGAACAACGAAGATAGAAATCCACAAAAAATTCGCCAATATTATTTTCGCCAGTTTCGCCGGGGATAGTGGCCAACGCCAAAAACCGCCCGTTTTGTCCCATTGTTGTAGCGATAAGCGTTTTATACTTGCATGCAAAAAATCAGATTGGTTGCGAGCTGTCGGCTTGTGTAATTGCGAAAAAACCATTCCCAAACCCTCCAAATGCATCTCTCTGCAGTTTACTCACCTGCAATAATTATTCTTCCTTGACAATAAAATATTTCATAATGCACATTTAATTATAGTTGTTTAGATTCAAATTAGAACCTATTGTTAATCATGAATGACAAGAATGGCGACAATTAACTACATTATTAAATTGTTGAACCCAATTGTTGTACGGCCTTTCCCTCATTGTCACGGACTATAGTATAGGTAAGTCGGAAGTTGCATGTAGAGAGTAGGCTTTTCGTCACACTGAGGAATAATTAGATTCATTACATGTATTATATGCATCAATATTTTGATTTGCATATTAACATTGTTATTTAACAATGTCAATATATGCAAATCAAAGTATTAAACAGAAATGACAAAATTTTTAGTATACATTGCAATATTAAAACGTTCAACCAATTCGTGCGTCGTTTTCGTCGTTGGGTCAAACTATATATAAGTCGGGTCAAATTTTCCTGGGTCATCACTAATAATAATTATTGATTTGATTCAATTATTGATTTAAAAATTAAAAAGCCTCTGTCAAACTGTAGAAATTTTGAATATTCTTTGGTCATTATTTTATTTCATTATGGTGAAGTAAGTCTCTATGTAAATTAAACCTATAAATCTATATACAATATTTGTTCAAATCCTATTCTGGCAAATAATAATTCGTACAATTTTTGATTGTTGGCAACAAAAATTTTTGATTTCCAGATTTGAAGCTCTCATACTAGTTATAGCCATAGCACTCGTCGTCAGTGTGACGATAGGACAAGCCTGGCCCAACGTCGTGGTTAAGAACACTAGCAGTGGAGACTCCGCTAGTGTTAAATTTACAACCGGTGCTAATTCTGGAACGGATAATAATCGTAACGAATTAAAACGCGAGGTAAATAGAAACAAATTTTATATTTAAATTTTGTTTGTGTAAAAATTGCTAATATTATTAATAGTTATTAAAATTTTTGGAAAGCTGGCTAAAAGAAATGAAAATGGGAATTATGTTCATTTGGATCATCTAAAAGCATTATGACTATATATGTAATATGCTTTTGACTTACAGCGTAGATGTGATGGGGATTGCATGCGTTCTCCCTGCTGTGAAGGACGTTGCCAATTTATTGGATTTTGGTTCGTGTGCGTCCCTCATTAGGACCATATGGTAAGGCATTAAACGCAGATTTAGAGAACGAATATTCCAGAGAGAGAGAGAGAGAGAGAGAAATAAACTTTCCAAATTTTTAAAATTCCATGGCCATTTATTTAGCAAAAACTATTTATAGAAAATTAAATTGACAACAACGCCTGTAACGCACGATAACGAAGCCAGTAATTTCATTGAGGTAAAATGCCAGGGGCCAACATTACATAATACTTGCATGGATTACGTGGTCATTCTACGGGCAAAGATTTCATTGTCATTTCATGGTGTCAAACATTTCATAGTCCAAGATGTCTTGATGAAATATACGCAGAATAAATTCAGTTGCCATTGTGGAGATATTTGATTTTGCTTACAGAAAACCCCGACAGAGGCAACGAGACATCCGAACCGTTCGGTTAATTTTATTCGGTTAAACTTCTCTAGTATATGCAAACCTTCGGTTTCGGTTACCCGATTGTCGGTTATCCGCGTTGAACCGAACCAATGACCTTACTCCCTCTATTACAGCATTTGGCTAATAACAGCCCAATTTTGCCCTTTATAGTGTTCTCTTCTTATGGGAGAGTGTGGGTTTATATAGTGAAGAGGAATAAACAAATACAATTTGAGCATAGGAGAGCCCAATATGAGAACATTCCTAACATTGTGGATTCTTTCCCCGCAAAATAATCGTTTTCATTGAAGTACATACGCCTAACTGTACGTTACAGTACGTAAGCCTAAAAACGGGTTAAAATCAAAGCCGGAAAATTCGAATTGATAATTTTCCTTCGCACTTGGCGAATTGACAGTTGGCTTGGCTGGCGGGGTATTATTATTTTTGTACATACTTGTAATTTGTATGTCTGTTAGAAGAACTTTACTCTTTACTTTTTATTACACCGTTTAGATATTCTTCATATGGGTTTTATTTATTATTAGTCCATAGTTTGAAACTTACAGGGGAAATCCAACGAGCGAGAGTTAGGGAAGGGGAAGAGATGCCGGAAGATCTTGCAATTGCGATTTGAATATTACACAATGTGAATGACATGATCTTGTTGTTTACATCCTCTGAATTTTACATTATAAATACTGAATATAATAATTTACTAAATAACATTCCAAATTATGTATATATATACATGATAAATAATAATGTGTATAGGGTATGGATATAATATAAACGTGATGGACAAAGTCCATAATACAACATCGGACCATGAGGTACGTACATTTAACATATTTATATATTTACATTGCTGTTGTGTTATTTTATTTTTATCACAAAAGACCTTAGATGAAGAAAAAAATCATTTTATGTGATAGTAAATAGAATACAGTCCACTCAACTACTATTTTATATTAATGTGTATACTTTTTCATTTTCATCATGTATTGTTTTTCCGGGACAACAGCACAAGAGCAGCTGAGATTTTGATGATCGATAAAGTCTTCAATATTTATGTGGTACATGACCTTGATAATAGCAATTAAATATAATTATTATATAATACATAAGTACATAATTATTAGGTCTTTATTAATAAATTAATTTTCTTCAAGTCGTAGGACTAAGATACAGTTATAGCCGAAAAATTAAAATTACGTGTTTTGAATACATAATAATATATATTATTATTATACATATATATTATATATATTATTTGTAAACATATTTTCAGAATGTCTAAATTAAACTTAAGCGAACTAAATATTTTGCTGTAGAAAGTCATGTTTTTAACATTTGTAAATTATTCATTCCAGTTGAAAATGAAAATGGATACAAGACCGCCCCGATTCGATTGAAACGATGAATTTTTCATCCTGTTGTTCATTGTTGTAAATACAACAACGCTTTAGGATAAAAAATTTGTCGAATCATTATCACTAAATTTGAAAACGTTGGAGAAATGAAGGGATACAAGTAAGTTATGCCAACAACGGGCTTCCTAAATACCATTGTTAGATTGAAAGAAACAATGTTAATATAGGCTGAACAATAATCAATTCCAAAAATTGTTGTACCGTTTCTATTACCAATGTATTTTGTATTCAGTAATTTTTTAAATAATATGAATTGAGTTTATTTGCTTTACGTTTTGTTTATGTTATATTTGTCTATTATTTTATTCAGTAATTCAGGACATCCTGCAAATTGATCACCACGCAAAGCTGATAAATTACTTTGTTTACAAACAGGAAAAGAGTACAAAAATTCGTCCAATTGCAGCCAATATTCCAGCGGAATCCCTTCTGAATATTGCCTGCAATTGGATGACAAATTTTTTTAAACACCGGGAGTGAACTTGAGAAATTATTGGAGCAAGGAGACTGGAAACATATTTTGAGCGATGAGCAGCTTGGTTAATGACTATATCAACAGAGTTTGGTTTGACAAATGATGCCAAAATCAAAGATTCTATATGTTTTGGAGAATTTAATTAAAAAATATCATATTGGTTAGATTTCAGTCACATTCGTCGATGTCATGTATCCTTTTTTTAAAATCCGTATTAAAATTTGTCAGTTTTTAGAATAATGATTTTCACGACTGCTAGTTGGACTTTTTCCCCCTATATCTTCTGAGTACAGGGCTCCAAAATGAACATTTTCCCTTCACTTTTGTAACATTACAACACTGTTTACTAGATTGATCGGCGTGCAAATTAATTTCAATTGTTTTCAGAAGTTTGGCCTTGAGAGTACATAGTAAATACATATAATCAATTGTACAAATATAATAAACGAATATGATTTCACAATTGAGTCGTTAATAGTTATTTTATTATACATATTTTGAATTATTGCAAAAGCAAAACCAAACCATTAGGTATTTATCATTAATTATTAATCCAATCATTTATTATAATAAACAAAACCGAAATGCCAAAGTATCTTGATTATTTTCAAGCTTTCTAATTTCAGACATTTGTTGTTAACCATTTTCTATCATTGGAATAAGTGTTTAATTATAGCGATTCAAGTTTATTGCCAAACTCTCAATTACAAATAATAATCATTCGTAGGTCTAACACGACTTTGTTGTTGTTAGCTTGGATGTCTATTCCTGTCCTGTGCATGTTAGCGAAAGCAAATTAACCCAAAGTTTTAATCAAATAGTTCTGCTTATACCTATTTGTTGCTGATATAGATATAGATTTACTTTGCTGACCCGGAAAACCCAAAACAATATCTTGATAGGGGAATGTCTCGTGAATATATCAGAATTATTAATAATTATCCATTACAGGTATTCCTATAGCTAGCATGGTAAATTAAAAATGAATATTATTTATTCACAGCGCAAGCTTTCTAACTACATCATTCTTCATCGTCAGGCTAAGCAATAATAGTATTTATCTAAATTACTAACAATCAAATGCAATTTTGAAAATTACTATTTTAGGAGTATAAGCATTCAAAAAAACAAAGTTCTTAAATCTAATAATTGTAGGTATAACAGGTTTCCAATCATCACTCGGGCGATAACTCTCACTGATGTACTCATCACATACTCTCTCTCTCTCGTGTTGCTCAATGATGCCTTCTTTGTTTCTCTTAGAAATGATCTCGGTAAAGGTAGTATCATTTGACCTGCGTCCCCGTTAATTCTGTGGGTTAGCTGTGACCTAAGTATGTACGTAGTTAGCAATAGCAATTTTCAAAATGGGATTTTCCTTTTCAAACAATTTGTTTGCTAACCTTCTTCTAACAATCAAAACGAAGGGGTTTTTTCGTTTCCTTACAAATATCCTAGTTGTCCATTCTAGTTTCAAAATCGGCTGTTTAAATTGACATTTTCGACCTATTGGGAATATTTAAATTATGACATATAAACATTTGCAGAGCAATTTATCTTTAAATTTAAATTTGTATTTCATATGCGAAATAACATGGGAAATTTTAAAAAAAGACCCTTACTACTTTTCACCGACCCAACACTTTTTACTGACAACAGGTCTAATATAAAGGCGAAGTCGCACGAACTTTTATATTTGTTTTAGTTAATTAGCTAATACCTGCTGCCAGTTAATATTTCAAGTCCGCAGCTCTCGGACAAGGTTAGACATGTACTTGTTAGTTATAACAACTACTACAAATTAAATACATATTGACTCTAGTCGTACGCTTCTATTTTGGTTGTAGAATAATCAGAAAAAATTGAATACGCACAGAGACAGGAGATATTTAATGAAGATGTTCCTTTTAAGTTGTGGCGACTTCCGAAATACGTTAGGTATGCATTGTGGTCTCGACTAGTGCGTATCTATTCACAGTGGCTGGGTTGGGAGATCGAAGAAACGCCAAAGCAACCTCTAAAGGAAGCGATAGTTCCATCACATTACAAAATGCTGACCAAACAGGAAAACTTTAACAACATAATTAGTGTAATTTGGATGTCCCAAATTCTACTTCCATAATCGTTTACACAGACAAAACCGACAATTCCAAATATAAGAATCATAAAACGTATAAAAGTTTTAATTACATATATTTTCAAAGTCCGCAAGCTGAATATCGTTGAAATTGCCGTTGGCTTAAAGTTGCCCTAATGTCGCCCGAGCGGCCCAATCTAACCATTCGCCAATTAGGCTAAAAATTAATTTCATTTGACAAGCATTATTTAAAAAAATGTTTTGTTGGCAAAACGTTAAGCCAACGAATCTTGCTGTCTGGGAAGTATTTAAATATAAATTTTTGTAACTCTCATCCACCATATAGACAAAAAATCAAGAAAATTTGGGCAACTTAATAAGCAGGAGATAGTGGCCAAGTTTTTATGGCTGGTTACGTCTATGACAGCAGGCCCCATTTGCATATTCCAAATGTGGAACTATGCTGCCCCATATTCAATTCTGACCCTAATTCCAAATTTGCCCCGTCAACTGCTTTGGTTCCCTCCGATATATTTGTCCAACACAATTTACATGAGCATAATTTTTTCCTGTGGATCTTTTGTTTCGTTGATACAATCGCTGGTTTTTGAAATGACTTGCTCAAATTTACAGCGCATTTGCAAGGCTGTTTCAATGTTCACTTTGAACACAAGGTAATGTATCATTTTTCCAGAGGATCGACCTATAGTGTAGTTCAGTTTAAAATATTTATTTTGCAATTATGTATTTGTTATTTTGAAATTATCATATTCAATTGTTTAAAAAATTCACTACACTATGTTTTAGAAAAAAAGGCATTTCATTCATGATTCAAGTTATTTTGCTTAATGTAGGAACAAGCTGCAGTCGAAGAAAATTTCTACCTGCTTAAAAACTTTACGGGAAATACAGCTCTTTGTCCAATTGTTTAACCAAAGCAACGGGACAATCATCTTTCTCCTGAAGATCTTTTCCATCAACTTGGGAATATTCGGAGGCTATGGCGCCATTCGATATTTTGCATCCGTCCCTTTCACACGAATCCTCTCCAGCATTCTCTGCATAGATGGTGCATTATTTTTCGGACTATTCTATGAGAAAGCATTTAAAGTAGCAGAGATAACCATTTCCGCAAAAATACTGTTACACAATGCAGTTCTCGGATGCCCAGCCAAGCTGGATAGGCTGGAGTTGTCTAAGCGCATTACTTCTGTTCCACCTTTCGGAGTTAGTGTGGGCTCGTTTAAACTTCTCGAGCGGGAATCCACCCTCATTTACCTCCATTTCGTCATGTACAATATAGGAAGTCTACTTGTGTCCACTCAGGCTGAGGTGACGGATGTGAAACAGTAGTAGGATTTAATTAAATTTTTAAGCTGTAGCACGTTGCATTTGGAGAGCAAAAACAGAATGTACTGTGATGGACTTTTGGTCCATCACGTCATGTATTTTTCCATGTTATATTTTCGTTTGAACAAATTTAAAATTTGCATTCTACGCATGATTTCCGTCATTTTGAGTAGACGTTCGACACGGCTGCGTTAACGCCATAGTTAAATTTGCCATGAATAGCCCATTCCCTAGAACATGGTTGTTTTGGCAAATCCAGATGCCCGGATTTTAATCTGATCGGCATGTCCGAGTTTATTGGCGCAGACATTTTAGGATTTAGGACACGTGTACAAAGTCTAAACAGCCACACCTGCTTATTAATAGAGTATACACTACAAATAAACTTGTTTCATTATAACGCCAACGCATCCACAAAATAATTAATTTCGGCTTGTTAAGTACAGTTCAAAACTTGAAAATCATGTTAGCAATTTATAAAATTAGACAAAAAAAGGAAACAAAAATTATTATTTTTGAGTAAAATGTCCAACATGCCGTAATATGCCCACCCTGCCCTCTACGTGCCCTATATGCTCAAAAATTCCCTGGTTTTAATATGCCCAACATGCCAGGGCATATTGGGCAGGCATATTCGGGGATGCCGGGCAGGCAGAATAAAACTGCAAACTCTGTTGGTATGATAGTGGCAACTCAAACAGTTTTGCGCCTGGTTTTTCCTATTGCGAACATTGTTTTTAAAAGTCATTGCTTTGAAGAAAATTTACCTTTGTAAATACAAAATTCTGAAACAGTTAATATTCCATAACTTACATTATTTGTTGCAGAAAATTTAAATATTGCTTACAAAATTCGAGTTTTTTAAATATAAAAAATATGCAAAACAGAAAATGCAAAATATGCGCGAGTAGTTTGTGGTTCAAAAACTGTTTATTGTTTTGTTTATTGTGAACGCGCCTATAAACAAATAAAGAACAAAATCTGGTGATTTGTAGCGTCTGAGAATTGCTATTTTGCATTGGAGCATCTTTCTCCTTATTATTCGCTTCCATTTCCCATCCGATGATCCAGATGTGGGGAGCTGTGTTTTAGACTCGGTATGGCTGTGTAGTACTTGTCTGCAAAATAGCAACGCAATTATATATCGCTCCTAATTTCTTAAATGCAAGATAGTATAACCACCATAATAATAATGCAAAAGTGGTATAACTACAATGTTGCATTTAAAAAGCATTCGAACAAAAAACTTCCATCCAGAAGCATTTTAATTTTTCAGTGCAAGATTGTATAACCACTAAAAATCTGTTTTAATTTTTGATTTATGGAGCATAACATGCATTATAGAGAATCCTTGCCAAAAGTTAACATTCCAATACATTTGGCGGCACGGTACGAAGTACCGGAATTCCGGTGGCTATTTCCAGGAACTTCCCCATTTAACATAATATTGATTTACTTAAAGGAAAATTTCCTGAACATTTCATTGAAATCGGTGAGGGTTTGAGTTTGACATGGGTGAAACGTGCGATGACCTGAGGGTCAAGTGATGACGATTTCCAGGAACTTCCCTATTTCACATAATACAGGTTTACTTAAGGGCTGATTTCTTAAAAATTTTACTAAAATCGGAGAGGGTTTGGGAACCTGCGTTTGGTTAACATGCTATTTACAGCTTTATAAGGCGTTTCTGAAATTTCATCGAGTTTCGAAAATTTCTTCTGGAAATTAACATGCAAAATTTTAATGAAGACGTATATACTAACATAAATGGATTTTTTACATTTGAGAGGCTATAACTCGATAAAGAGGAGGAACCCGCACAAAAGGTGTATGGGGCATGTTTACTCTACTAAATGTCTACTCGGTGTAAAAATTTCAAATCTGAAGCTTAGGGTCATCCCGAGATAGTTACTTGTAAGCCTTACCCCTGGAGAATACTCAACCCAATTTTCAGCATATTCGAAAGAACTGCATGCGACAGAACGGCATTATAAAACCGGATTGCCAATGTATGTATATTAATTATTTTGAAACTTTCTAATTCCAGGGACTTTGTTGTTATTAATCATTTTTAATTATTGGAATAAGTGGTAAATAATAAATGGTAAAAATAAAAATGTCGTGTAACGTTATTCCGGTCAAATCTATACCAGGGCGCAGCACCAATGGTCCTCATTGCAGATACTGT
>JAQGAK010004291.1:0-12580 GCA_034696945.1 Lipothrix lubbocki
TCTTTGCGATTTAAAAAAATTGATTTTGCATCTTCACAATTTAAAAAAAAGTGATTTTGTATCTTTGCAATGTAAATTGAGGACTACTCATTCACTCATTCACTACGGTCCAAGAGTTTAATATACTGATTAAAGTGATAAACTGCCTTTATTTCACATTGCGTTTTCCCTCATAGACTTACCGCTTCGCTCACTAGCTATCAATTCATCGATTGCAGTTTTAGATTTTTTCAGTTATATTTTGCAGAATTCGTACAGCTTTTAAATATTTCGCAGCCAACATTTAAATTTTGCAAGTTTCGCATTTTTCGCAACTTTTTTTTTCACTTTTGACCTGTACAAGTTGGTGTCAACAAGGACCCGCATTACAATATTTCTGTGGTTTTTTAAAAGTTTGTCGCAGATTGAGTTGCCTAATTATCGGTATCGTTATCGAAGTTGTCAACCCTAATGGGTACCTAGTTCGAGCCAGCTCGGACAAAAAAATTAAAATTCTGCGTAACTCTCAAACGGTTTGGCCAATTCTGTTCAACTTCGAATTTAGTCTTGCTTGGTATCTGAAGACATTGTGTACCAAAGTGACTCCAAATTGGCCAATTTAAAAAAACACGGGTAACTCCGAAACAGTTTTGCCAATGCCCGGATAACTCCGAAACGGTTTTACCGAAGTTCAAAGTTCAACTTATCCTAGCTGTAAATAGGCAGAGTCCACTGCAGCACCCAGGCACTCGGGCAGCAGAACAATAATAATAGTTAATAATAATATCTATATCCTAGCTATACATATGGCTGGAGTATATGTGTACTGATTTTGAGCCCGATCGAACAAAGAATCAAAAAAACCCGGGTAACTCCGAATGACAGATTCGGTTCAAAGGCAAACTCTTCCTAGCTGTATGCTTGGAGTCTATGTGTGCTCAATTTGATGAAGTTGAGATGAAAAATGCAAAAAACCCGGGTAACTCCAAAACTGCTGCACCGATTTCGCTCAAATACGAATTCATCCAGGATCATCATCAATTCATCAATATCCATAATTTCTTCGTGACTGTCTGGATGTCGTAGGTCTAGGTAGTGATGAGTTTAGTCAATCAAAATGTATATTTCTAAAAAATTTGTCTTACTTTGCATCTTTTTTCAAAAAATTGAAATTTTGTCATTTTATATTTAAAACATTCCTGGCTTATAATTTTTTTTATTCAAGGCCAAAAAACTCACTATTTAAAAAAAATTACAAAAATACAAAAACATTCAATTGTAAGTTATAACAAACTCACAGTTAAACATACACATCCAAGGCAGCTATTAACTGCCACATTACCGCCTACAATGCTTATGGCTTAGAGTGCCATTTATATACCGAAAAGGCAAGAAACCACTCAAGTCAGTATAAATCACGCGGCGAAAGGGCAGTAATAATGACAGCGGAAGAAAATCGAGAAGAATAAAGACAACGATCAGGAAATATTATATAATCATACTACTATAAAGTTGGTGTCATCAAAAAATTTCCGTAACGAGAAAAACGCTACAATAATTAGTACGGTTTCAAGACGGACATCGCGTCCCACGAAGCTAAGGTCAAGTAGAAAGCGACGCGCGAAGCGCGTCGCCAACCAGTAGATCAAACGCGAAGCGCGCAGAGATCTACTGGTTATAAATATTATCGGAAACACAATATTAAATTCAGCGGCACAAGACAAATATTATTAACGTTGGCAAATGGGAAATATTAACTACGGTAACTAAAAGGAAATAATAATCACAAAGGCGATAGAGCAATAATAATCACAGTGGCAATAAGGAAATGTTATTTACGGCGGCGCGGCGATAGATCAATATTAATTACGAAGGCGATAGGTCTATATTAATGACGGAGGCGATGGATCATTATTATTTACGGCGGCGATGCGAAAAAGTAAAAATGGCTACATAAAGGAAACATTTTTTATAGCGCCGACAGGAAAATATCAATCACGGAAGCGATAAAAAAATATGAACTACCGCTGCGATAAAGAAATAATAAATACCACTGCGATGGAGAAATACTAAATACCGCAGTGATATATAATCAATACTGTTGCGATAGAGAAATGTTAAATATCGCTGCGATATAAAAATATTATAATTTGTGATAGAAAAGTATATATCGCTGCGATATAAAAAATATTAAATACCGTTGCAATTGAAAAATATTGAATATCAATACGGTACAAAAATTGAGAATTTGACGAGGGCTCGTAGAGCCTGATGTTAAGTTACAATTCTCCTAAGGACCACGAATATAATTACCATAGCGATCTACTCAGATCTAGTGCACTAACAGCTGATTCAAAGATTGCGAAAGCAACAAACAAACTCATCTATGCTAATACCGTCAGTATTCTCGAAGCGATGTGAATAATGAACAAGTTTAATTGAACTAAGTATAATACATACAATAATAATCAGAAGAACACATTTTTAAATATCAAGTAACAATGTAATTTGAGTCTGAGGTCTTCGACAGGAGAGGCGCGACGAATTTCTCAATTCGGGTTTGGGTCGGTACCTGAGTACAAAAAACATTCAAATTACACAATTAATCAATCCAAGGGTAAGGGTGGGCGGGCTATAATTATATTCGTGGTCCTTAGGAGAATTGTAACTTAACATCAGGCTCTACGAGCCCTCGTCAAATTCTCAATTCTCCAACAGGACCACTCATATAATTACCATAGCGACATTTAAAGCCTACCTTTGGAATTTAGAATAGCCTTGGCAAAATCACTGGAATGTTTAGGTCGATAATAAAATTTTTCGAAAGTATTTGAGCCAGACCATTCAGCACAAGCCTGAATATCGTGTAAACTAACGCCCATTTGTCGAGCCATGGTGGTCGATGAAGAACGGGTTGAATGAGCCTTAAAGGCTGACGTGTCAATTCCCGATAATTTTAATACAGCAACTATCCAACGAGCAATGGTTGCGGTAGACACCGGTTGATAAGGCTTTTGAAACGAAATAATCAACTTGCTAGAGTTACGCAGTGACTTGGTCTTGTCGATATATGATTTCAAGCATGACACAACACACAAGTTCTCTTCCTGGGGAAATGAAGCGTAAAAGGAGTCTCTTCTGTGTGAGGTTCTTGTAGTTTTCTTTAGTTCGGTCAAACCAAAGACTACGCCTTCAGGAAGGAAGGTCGCTGCCTTCAGGTCGAGACATTTGATGTCGGAGCTGCGATCGGCATTAGTCAATGCTAACAATATTACTAATTTATGTGAAATCAATTTCAATGATAAGAGATTGTTACATGGTAACGAGGAAATATAATTTATAACCAAACTGACGTCCCATGAGCTGGAGTAGCGCGGTAGTGGGGGATTGACGTTGAAGACACCCTTCATTAATTTGAGAACTAGGGGGTGACTGCCAACTTTATGGTTGTCAATTTCGGGTAAGTAATACGAAAGTGCTGATCGGTGGGTATTTATTGACCGATAGCTAAGCTTTTTCTTGTTTTCCAAAAATGATAAATAGTTTAAAACAGCGGAAATAGGGGCTGAAACTGGATCGATTCCCGCAGATTTACACCAAAGAGTAAATTGTTTCCATGCACTGGTGTAGCACTTTTTTGTTCCCGCTCTGATTGCGGAAGAAAGAAGTTCCGAGGCTCTAGAAGTGAGGTTGTCCTTATCTTTGGGTCCCCTGAGATCTTCCAAGCCGAGAGTATGAGTTGATTCTGGACAATCAAGGGGTGCATCAGTTCCTGAGCGTCTGTCAGAAGGTCCGGGACCGACGGGAGTAACACCGGAAGAGCCACCGAGTTGTGTACAAGAAGAGGAAACCAAGGTTGGCTGGGCCAGAGTGGTGCCACAAGTAGAATCGTTGTTTGATCCTGGATACATTTCTTGACCACTCTCCCTACTAGGCAGAATGGGGGGAAGCAGTATGCTCGAAGGTGTCTCCATGAGATGGAAAACGCATTTGCCCCTTCTGCCTCCGGATCTATTTTCCAACTCCAATATCTGCTTAGTTGGTGATTGTTTCTGTTCGCGAATAAGTCGATTTCGCACTTCATATGGAATTGGAACAAGGCCTGAGCTATATCCTGACGTAACTTCCAGTCGCTGGGATCTTGATGGTTTCTGGATTCCCAGTCTGCCCAAATGTTTTCTACACCGGGAAGATATTCCGCCGACAGCCAGATGTTCCGTTCGAGACACCATCTCCAAAGTTCCATGGCTACGGTGTTCAATGGAAGAGATTTTGTTCCTCCTAACTTGCGAATGTAGGCGACGGCAGTCTTGTTGTCCATCCTTATTAGTACGGAACAGTTCTTTACGTTTTTTAGAAAACACTGTAGGGCAAGAAACGCTGCCTTGAGTTCTAGAGAATTGATGTGTGGAAATTTTTGTAGGTCCTCTTTTGACCATGACCCTCCAGTTGTCTGGTTCTTTAGTCGAGCGCCCCATCCTGTGAGGGAGGCGTCGGAATCTATAGACATTTCTGGTTCCGGGGGTACTATTGGAGATGCGTCTATTATTTTGGAGTTCTCCCTCCACCAGTCCAGATCGGTGCGACAGTATGTATTTAACAGAACTTCTGAGTCCCAGTCCTGAGTGTTTATTATAGCGGTAATTAGACAACGTTGTAAATTTCTAATATGTAGAGGAGCTGTGCGAACACAAATGTGTAAGGATGTAATTACACCTAAGAATTTTGCGAGATCACGGAGCTTAACAACCGAAAGATCTAGTAATTGCTCTGCGAGAAGGGCAACTTTCTCGCGCTTATCTAAGGGAGTTCCCAGTGTCATATTTTTGGAATTAACCATCACACCTAAGAACTCAATCTCTTGAACAGGAGAAAATACAGACTTCTTCATGTTCACAGTATAGCCACACGCAGTTAGTGTATCTGAACACATGTTTAGTTCTACCGCCAACTGCTCTTGAAGGGACGACATTAACAAAATGTCATCTAAATAAATGATGAGACGGAGTCCCTGAGCTCGGAGAAGGGCGGCGACCGGTTTGAGAAGTTTTGTAAAAACAAAAGGAGCTGTAGCCAAACCAAAAGGTAGGGAACAATATTGGTATAATTTGTCCTTCCATCGAAATTGTAAGAATTTTCTATCTTCCGGATGAATTGTTACTGAATAGTAGGCATCTTCAAGGTCGATCTTTGCTAACCACATATCTTTACTCAAGAGTTCACGGATCAGACACAGATTTTCTAATTTGAAATGTTCGATTTGTAAAAACCGGTTTAGTTTTTTAAGGTTAATTATAGGCCGCAGTCCTCCAGATTTTTTCTTCACCACAAAAATAGGAGACACAAAGTAAGCACTATGAGCCTCTTCAATAGCTCCCTTTAATAACATCTGGTCAATTTCCTTGGTAACCAAATCAAGGGATTCTAACGGAATAGGGATTTTATATGACTCAGGGTGAGGGGAGGGGATTTCCACAAACGGTAAACGATAAGCTTTAATTGTACTTAGAACCCAAGTATCATTTGTCAAGGATTTCCAAAATTCGAGGTTCTGGCATAAACGTCGATTACTCGGGCTGGTGACTAAATTAGTTGTTACAGTACCTGACGACTTAGCATGACCACCGCGATAGGATTTGCCTCGGGGTTGGAATTTTCCTCGCGGCGTAAAATTAGAGCGATGTTGTTGTTGGTGAGGCGTACTTGGCCTAGAATTCCACGACCCTCTGGAGGTTCCAAAGTTGGAAAACTTCCCTCTCTTTGCTATACAACAAAAATAGTATTAGCTTTGGAGGTTGGTGACAAATAAACCAGTACAACAACAATGTTACTCACCAGGGAGAATAGAACTTGCAAATTGGTTAAATTCCTTATTTAAATCAATAGCTTCTTTGATCTTGAGACGTAATTCATGTCCGAACAGGTCGGTACTATTTGCCTCGGAAGTTTCCCGGGACGCATATCCGGGGAGATCTTTATGTATAGCGTTGAGATATAACTTCCTACGCTCGAAAATTGCTTGACTGTTGGCATTGCCTATAAGCGCCATTGAGCAATTGACTGCATGAAGGATCTCGGCTGGGTCAAGGGATGATCCTTGCTTGGATGCTTCTACACAAGCACTGTGCAGGTGCAACAAAGGGCTTACGCTGAATAGTAGGGATTTTTGGATGTTTTCAACCGCAGGCAAGCCTTGAATGTATCTAATACAAAACATTACATTAGTAGTTGTTGAGGCAACAATCGGAGTGTCGAGGATAACAAACCACCAACCTCTGCTTTATTCGGCGCTGCTTTAAAATTTGCGCGAAGGAGTCATCGAGCTTAGGCATTGTGATCGATTGTAACCGTGGAAACGGGAATGACTCGAAAATTGAACGACGGTCACCTTTAGGCATGGACCTTTTAATTACGTTCTCTATTTCGGACACTGTTTTTCCGGAAGGATCCCAATTTTTGGAGGGGAGCAAAGAAGAATCATTCTCCTCGTCCGTGTCCGAGTTGTTAAGTTCTCCAGACTCGTGGTCGGAAGGAACACTATTTAAATCACTGTTGGAAAACGATCGTTTCCCTCTTACATCTGAGTTGGTTCTGATGGTTACAACTTCAGGTTTATCATGACTTCTTCCAGCTTGATCAAGTTGGTTTGATATCTGCTGGGAAATTAATTTTTCCATTTCTGGAAAAAGGGCCTCCTTGATTTTATCTGCTAAAGAATTAACAGAAAAAACGGCAGCGATAGCTTTTCCTTGGCTAGAGCCAGAGGAATTTTCGCTAGGAGTTTGAGTCTTATCAGACATTTTCACGATGTGAATAGCACTAGAGCTGAGAGAATACTGCCGGTATTAGCATAGATGAGTTTGTTTGTTGCTTTCGCAATCTTTGAGTCAGCTGTTAGTGCACTAGATCTGAGTAGATCGCTATGGTAATTATATGAGTGGTCCTGTCGGAGAATATAATTTATTTGATATTTTTGAAAAAAATTAAAAGTTATAACTTTGTATGTTTCAAATTTTTAAACAAAATTATGAATAGTAAATATTTAATTCCGTCTTCTGAATAGCTGCGTTGTAAAATTCGAAGAAGAATAATTAGGCTAATGGATTTATTCTGCCAATAATAATTTTGTGTACAAATTCCCTTAGTAATTACATTAGTAGTAGTAATTTTTTTAAATTCTCGTCCTGAACGTTTCTTGGTGACAGATAATATTAAATAGTATGCGTACATTGCCCAAGGCAACAATTATCAAATGTATGTCAATACGGTAATAGTTTATATTAGGTATCGACCAATTTGTCAATACCTATTATAAATACATTAATAACAATTTATTGTTTTAATAATATCAAGCAGACGAGATTTTCCTGAAGGTGACCGTCCGACGTATTTATATACGGCGTTAAAGTAATTATAATTACCGCAGAAAATTGTTTTTAATAAATTCTTCTATTGAAACATGATAAGAACGAATAAGTGGCATTAAATACGAAATGGTGATAAATTCATAGATATAAATACAAAATTGGATTTAATAAAACTTGAATTTATTAAAATTTTGAATTTTCACATAAGATTGGAAACTTCTACATTTTGTACTGAACATTTAAAAAAATCTTAAATTTTACAACAAACAATAAAATAGGAATCAAAATTCTGGTACATTATGTAGCAATAAAGGTTTTAGGTTTCGATATTGAAAGTTATATAATTAGGTCATAACATTAATGAAGAATTTATTCAAATTAATAATGAAGGATCTCTATTAACTATTTAGAGGAGGAAGCATCAGCTGATGGAATTTGTGGCTGTGGAACATAAATAGGGTGGAATTTCGTATGAAATGTCAGCGTGCAGCACGGACAGTTTCGTTGACTTACGTCTTATGAACGGATGACCGAATCGTAAAACTTGAGGATAAATATTTCTTTACACTATTATTTTTTAAATTAGTTCATAAAATTAATTACGTACATCTTAAATATTAGAGATTAGAAATTTATTAAAAATTCATTTGGAATTCATAATGTTTTTATATTAGTATGTAATATTTAACTGCATCGCGTAGCTGGGACAAGGAAACATGAAATTAAAATAAGTATTTTTAACTATACAAACTTATTGACCGTTTCGCTTGAATATCCGCCAGGATATTAATCTTACCCAACTTTTGGTTTTTTCTATTAAATAGTCCAGTAACATAATTCCAGACTGATAGCAATTATTTATAACTTTGATCGCTTAACTCTGTACTTACACATGTAAATTTAGTATATGTCTTGTTCGCTATAGAACAATCTTCAATTTTACGATCACAACTTCACAACTGTCTGAATATAGACCCCCCTTAAATCCACTTTACCTCCCAGGGGTTTTGCAAAAAAGGATAATAAAATTGCAGAAATATGTAATCCTATAATAACTTACGGAAAATAGTAACCTAAAGAAGTAATAGGGGTAATAAAATGACAGTCGTGTTGGGAGAACATCAGACTTCAGAAGTTCAAGCTCAAATGTTCTGCATCCTACTCCTTCCTTCTCCGTGGTAATCCAACGACTGAAGATCTTCGTTGCTGTGCAGTGTGCACAATAGAACTGCCATTGCTAGAATTGCCTTCATTTCGTAGCTGGCGTTCCTTTACGAACAGGCGTTCACAATCTTTTAAGTCTTCTCCTGTCGCACTTTTCTCTTTGTTTCAATTCTTCTTCTTTACAATGCTGATGTTGATAATTATCCAATTTCTCCAATCTTGACGCCGTCTATTAATTTTTTAACTTTAAGCAACTTGCATACAGTTTCAAGGCAATCTATGTTGAATTTATTTATTCGCGATCATCACTTAATTGATAATGGTTATTATGTCCATTATGTTTGTATAATCGTAGAAATTAAAAAGTTATAGCCAATAATTTATTTTCCTCGTCATCAGTCTTGTCATCGTCTGGATGCTCCTCTTGGATGTTCGTGAAACTGAGCCAATATGTTATTTCCCGAAATGTCAAGGGACAAATTCCTTTTAAGAGTTCCACGTTATTTCCAAGAGAATTTTATTTTAATGTATGCATATGAGGCTATATTTCTTGTCCATACGAAACGGCCTGTTTGATTTGAGGTTTAGATGATTATTTTTCTCTGGGGATTGCAAGGGGATTGGGTTTGTTCCGATATTGTCTTTGGTTGGTTTTTCATTTATTGAGTTTCAAATGTATTGAATTGTATTTGGATAATTCATTTCTTTATTGTTGATCTCGTTTGTAGTTATTCGGTTTTTTTATTTTAGTTATTTTATTTATTCACTAAATTTTTCATATAATCTTTCTATTTTTCAGTCTATGTATTAACTTGTTTCTTTACTCACTTGATTAGATTGCTTAAATATTTTAACAAAGTTTTTGTATTATTTTTAATGTTTTATTTGACAGATTTCTATGCCATTTACATGTTTATCAACCCGGAAGCAACATGGTTCCAGGTAGTGAACATGGTATTATTAACAGTTCGTATTTACGCATGAAATTCTTCTAAACTACAACCAACAGTAATAAAAATCTAAGGTAGAAAAATGAATACAAATACGAAGGCGTCAGCACAGGCAATGGGAACTTTAAAAACTTCGAAAAAATTTGCAAACATAACAACCTTGAAATCGACAGCTTGAAACAACTAATGGATAATTTCAGGGAAGGAATATTATACACCTTATAATAATTAACCCACTTCAAAAAAATTATCTAAATTACTTGATTAATATACATTTTTAATTAATAATGTGCAAGTTTTAATGTGGGAATTTGCTTTTATTGGACATCATCAGGTAAACTACTGAGGGTTCACTAGGAAAAAGTAATTTAAGTGATTTTTATCGTTGCTAAAAAACAAAAATGTTTATAACTTTTCTCTTTTTACACTTTTTCTGGGCATATACAACTTTTTAGCTCATTGTGTCTCCGTTCATCTTCCAGCTCCCACTCGTATTACCAAATTCCAATCGCGGAGAAATAATGTTGTGGAGCTGGGGTCAACTATCTTTAAGGGCTCAATAAAAAAATAAAAAATGGTTTATCGGCAAAAGTTTATTTCCAGGATTGAAAGTTTTAATGCTTGAAGTTCAATACAAAGCGCTTGAAGTTCAAGGATGCAAGAATTATTTAGAAATTTATTTAGAAACTATTATTATATTTAGAAAAAGTTTTTATTTTGCTTCTTATAGTTTTTTGTTTGTTTGGTGGTTTTCAAAATTCGTGAATATTTGTTCGTTTAATTATAAGAAATCCCATACAAAAACGAATAATTTGACTTCTATAAATCAACAATTTTTATAACAATCATGGATATTCAATTGGCTAATGGTATAGGTCGCTGTACAAATAATTTCTGCATATAAAAATTGACATTTACACGGATGTTTACTTTTGTTTACAATTTAAAAAAATATTTAACCTATTACATTTTTGCAACCCTGATTGTTTTCTTTCCATTGTTTTTTAAAAGAGTCCCAGACAGAAAAAATAAAAATAAACAAATTGAAATCGAGATAATTGGTTTAATACTCGTTTTACGTTTTTTCCGCTATTCATTATGTTTTATCGACCTTTATTCATTTAATGCTTTTTCAACTTTTCACAATAAAATTATTTTTTCATCCGCAACTTTTGAACTTTATTCGTCAAGGTACCAATGCATGGCGTGTAAATATATCTTCCGGTATAAGATATAATGAGTAAAAATGGTTACAAAAATGTTCAGTAACGTAATCAAACTAACTCGTCTGAGAATTAAATTTAAAAAACTTGAATGTTCTACAAAGATTATAGAAGCATAAAATTAAACACCAATCGTTACGAATGAAGAAGTAAAATGGTATAGAAATAAAACATTTTAAATAATATAAAACCAATAAAATTGCCGTAGAAAATTTAAATTTCGACGTGAGAGAACAAGATTTGTGCCATTGTATTAAGTATGTAATATGCCTGACGTTTGCATATTTATTTCAAGTTGTTTGTTACATGTTTTTGCCAAATCCCCCTCAATGCTTCTTCCACGTTTTCTCCATGTTGTTTGCGTAAGTTTCCCATATCGGCTCAAAGTTTTTCCTATCTTTGCAGGCAGGAAATGGAAAAAACCTACCACCAGACACGGGAGTACGAACCAGTGAGTGGCGTCTACGTAGGGATAATAAAAAGAAAATCAGTGATTTGAACAGAGTCAAGTTATATCTATATAACTTGACCTATAGGTAAGTTCTATATGTACAAACAAAAGCAAATGAGCAAATTAAAATAAACTTAGGAAATTAAAGAAAAACATTTGAAAAAGATAACTATTTTAATAAAAATTAGTTATTTAATAAAAGTATGAAATAAATAGAATTTTATAATTTAAATCCACAATTAAAATGGTTTCCATATAATCCATAGAATTAAATGTAGAGACAAATTTTAAAATAGGAAAATAAAAGATATTTTACATCGACAGAATATTTAAAAATCGTGCCGGCGGTGGTGATGTATCAAAACTTTTTCTCCAAAATCATCAAAGTAACAATTATTTATTTTTATTAACAACATTTCAAGGTAACAGACCTGCCCTTTAAATCGACCACAAAAACCGTTGGAAAGCTCAAATAATGACACTGCAAGTTGGCCACGCAGCGCAGCTACAACGTGGAAAATACAAGACTTTATGAATATTTAAAGAATAAACCATGGAAATATATTGAAAATTCGAATCAAATTATAAGAACTTCAGGCAAAGTAACGTGATCCTATAAGATTTTCATTTTGTATAAACATTAATTTTTTAAGGCACAAATATTTTATAGATGATGCAACTTTCTCTGTAAACTCCACAATCTGCAGTTCCACAGATTAAATCTTAATAATTTAAAATAATTTAATTTAATTAATAATTATTATTGTGTGAAAGGGCGATTCTAAAGATTTTTGCACTGAAAATGGACAGCAATTCCATCACGTTGAGCATTAAAATAATTTTGAATTATTGTATTTTAAATTGTCATTTTTGCTACTAATGATTTTTATGGAAATTATTCGTATACCGTTGGCTGAACGTGAAAATGTGCTATTATTGTTTTTAAGGCATAACATTGCAAAAATTTTAGAACCTTTTCATGTTTAACCGACGATATCTTGTTGAGGCCATTGAGGCGTGTAAATTAATTTTGCAAAGTTTTACGCCGAAGCTTTGATTGTTCTTGAATCAATTGACTTTTTACAGTTTCTTCTCTCCGCTTTCTCAAAATGTTAAAACAGAGCGTAGTCCAGTGTCATAACACGTTCAACAGGCACGTTGCTGGACTGGCCAATTTGAAAATTTCTTCTTTTAGTTACTTTATTTCATTAAATATTTAATAATAATTATTACATTTATTTATTATTTATTTTATCTTCATCTCGCCCGCTAGTCAACTTTCTAAAACTCGACAATTCCAGGGATTCTATCGAATATTCGTGCTGAAAGGGGAGACCGAAGAAGCTAAATTTATATTTCCTTTTGTATGTATATGAAAACTTCTATATCAAAAACCTCATTAATGCATCGCAACTCTCTATTTATCGGTATTGTTTGTCCGTCTCT
>JAQGAK010004292.1:0-12571 GCA_034696945.1 Lipothrix lubbocki
TGGAAGTTGACGGTTTTGGAAATACAACCAACAATAATGGCGCCTGGTCAAAGCTCCATCAAGCCTGAAGTTAAGAATAGCTTGATAAGCATCGTTGAGGATAGTAAGAATACCTTGGCGAAATTATATTTCTTTGACTCTTTACATGTGTTATTCTCCGTAATAAACAAAAACACAGGCCCACTTTTGTATCTCCAGAAATTATATCTCAATATTAGCCCATTTTACCAAAAATTCGTCAAGAATTGGCAGTTTCTTAAGTCAATTAATTTCCAGCAAGGCGCTCCAAATCTCCGATCACTGACGCTTAACTTGAATGAGTTGGACAATGACCTGAACCAGAAATGCTTGCAGAACTATGATATCGGTGACAAATTCCTTCGAGAATCATCAAAATTTAAATGTTTATCCGTTTCGAAATTAAAAATCATCCATTGGAAACTATTATTCAGTGAAAGAGTCCGACTTTGGTATGAGATGGCGGACATATTTCCAATGGTGAAATCATTCAATTCTTCTCAAAACTCGAAGTCTGAATTTTGGGATCAAGTTGGGCTCCCATGGAAGGGGAGTTTGGAAACCGTGTCGGCCTCATTCATTGAGGCAATGCAGGGGCATCTTTTTTTCTTCCTGACAGCACTACTAGAAGATCTATGTTGTAATATTTCCCCGCAAGAGTTGAAGCAAATATCTTTAAGTAAAATACGCGACTGGTCGTATGCTGCCACACGGAGTCCATTTTGTTATGAAACGGGTATGTTTTCTCTTATCGAATGCTTGGGTTACTTATATCAGAAGGAGTAAGTATCTACCAACTAATTAAATTTTAATTTCGTGTGTATTTTTAGGAATATTAGACATCAAAATTATGATGGTACATCGGACAAAATGCACGGGTATTTTTGAACACATCGATGCGACTATGAAGGCTCGTTTTGATGTCATCTCCCTATGGATCGCTGAGAAAATGCCGGATTTTTCCCTTCGGATAAGGTACAAACCTTGTGGACGGACATGTTATCGTAAGTGCGCTAAAAATGAGTACATAGAGGTGGATATTCATTGTATGTACATATTTGCTTACTCCATCGTATTTTACACTGATTCTAAAATTTAGATCATTCAACACTGATACTGATATTTTCATGCTGGTGTTATTGTTTCTAGCGTTCCAATTCAAAACAGGTCTGACCTATACCAGTTGTCTAAAGGAGTTCCGATTTCAGCGCACGGGGATCCGGACTGTTTGGCTGTTCGGGCGCGATTCACATCAAAAAGCTCGACTAATTATTATTAAAAAATTGGCAGGTGTGTGGGTGAAATACATTTTTCATTTGAAAAGCGTCACCTCTAGATTTCGGCTTCTCCAATGTCTTATTTCGGTAGTGCACTATATTTCAACACTGAATGTATTTTTAAAGTATTTCGAATTTCTGAATCTATTGCCTCTCTATATGGTTGTCCCCATGTATTTATGTTTTTATATTGTAATAATGGACATTGTGTATTGTCCTCACAAATGTATTACGTGTGTCCGATGTAAATATGTGTTCTGGGTCGTTTTGTGCTGTATTGTATTGTATGTCTTTATTAACGTGGTATTCCCGCTTGAGGACAATAATGACGTGATCTGGCAGCTGCAACAAGATGACGTCATCTTGTTGTCCGATCCCAAGTAACAACCCAACGTCGTATTTGTCCGCCTGTCCGACATTGGGCCGACGTTGAGCCGACAAACAAAAAAGTTTGCTCTTTCACATTAGAGAACATGTCCTGATTGCCAGCATTATGCCGACTTAATGCCGACCATGGGCCGCCTTCCAGCGAATGCTGGACAAGCTGGCAAATCCGACGATTGCCGACGTCAATTGTTACTTGGGTCGTTTTGAATCTGACATGATTAGCACGTATGGCTGCGGATGTGGTATTGCATGGATGTTTTAGGTTTCAGCTAGGTAAGCGTGTGAATTAATTTCTTCGCGACGGTATTATGGCGTTATTTTTGAACTTTTTAAAATAACAGGATTTGCCGGTAAAATTTTTGAATAATTTTCTCCCACCATTAGATTACGTTACGTTATTTCTACCTTCTATAAAAAACCAGCGATTTTCCAAAATCCGTAATTTAATTGTGGTCGTAGAAGAACCTCAATACGTCATTCAAAGGGTCTTTGAATCCTAACAAATTGTGGACCCAATTTAACATTTTCAAATTTTTGACCCGTTTGTGGAGGAAAAATTCAAACTTTTGACAATATTTTATTTTTTCCAAAAAAACTGTAAGTTGCAGACCTTGTCATGGGGGGTGTTTCTGAAACCCCCAAAATTATTAGTTATTACAAAAATCATGCCAACAAGTTATATATTGCCGTTATTGCTTTATCGTTACCAAAATGTACTTTCAAAAAGGCCAGCCCTGATATTGCCATATCGCAGTAGTCTATATTATTGCTACAAGAATTGTAGGCGATTGAGCGCCCACGCAACGGCACCAAGATCAATCATAAAATGATAATAAGATTAAAAATGTCTGTAACGTGGGAAATGCTGTTTATGTCAAGTAAATGATGACGTTAGAAATTCGACCTAAATCAGTAGATCGACGCGCGCACTGGTTTTATAAATATATTATAACATTATTCTAAAAATTAAACTTCGTTTTGTAATTTATTGAATTAAAAAAGTCCGCTTTTGCTGTCTTGCTTCCTATCAGTTTCCGAATTTGAAACATTCATATTGTTGAAACTATTTTCTTAATCTAATAATTTTCTTCATTAGGCGACTGTTGAAAATCTGAAAAACAAGCGATTATAATTTGGTTATAGGGGCAATGTTTCGCTTTACAACGTAATAAAAAACGGTTGTAAAATTCTTGAATATAAAATAAATGTAAAAATGCATGTATTGATCCTCAAGTTTGTGCGTTATCACAAATATAAAATTGTATCAAACGTTGATTATTTACCATTGAAATTTAAAATTGCCTTTGACTTATAAATTTGCGGTAAATAAGGAGAGATACCTGCACTGATTTACGATTACGTTGCAGTTGAAATTTTAAGCTTGCACTGATATGATAATAGATATCCCGTAGTGCATAAGTTTCATGAAACATTCAAAATTTTGCAGTATTTTTTGCAGTATTTTATAAACATTCATAAAAATATTTATATGGAAAAAATCGTAAAAGAAAAAGGCCATGATTTTGTAAAGTAAAATAGCATTCTTGGTTTTAATGTATATTTACATTTACATATATTTAAGTATGTATTTCCACTTCTACAGTTTGCACACAAACCTAATCATGCATGCAAAGAATAAATGAATAACTTCCTAAATGAATATCGAACAGCCATTAAAATATTAGAATGAATGTATTATTGAAAATAAATTGTATAAAACGTTTTAATTATTTAATTTATTTAACAGATCTTTGATGATTTGACCTAAATTTCATCCGAAAAATATTTCTATCTCATGCATAAATTTAGAAAAATAGAATTTCTACATGTTGACTTGCTGGTACATAGCAGCTTAGGCAACTAGAGTGTGTAAATAAATTTAACTTTGAAGTGAACGTTGACGTAGTCTGAGCTTTTAAATAGAGATGACGCATGTATATATTTTTGTTATATCGTGTAAGCAAGAAATTATCTCACGCAATAAAAAAATGTACATAGTCTGAATTCATTACATAAAGTTGAAAAACTGTGTTCTATTAAAATTTTAAAAAATTCCTATATGGTCTAGATGTTTACTAGACTCCTTTTAAAACTAGGAAAAAGTTGCGATCCCATTTTCTTAACTGCGACTAACTATAACTCTTCCGATTTTCGGATCGGATCGAAATAAATTGGGTTCCATGGTATTGCGGTTAAAAATTAAATCGTCGAACAAACATGATTCTGGACATTTTCCATAAAAATTTACTTTAAATTACATTGTGGACATGCTCGTGCAAATTACATATTTGTTATTTTAGATGATGAAATGATATGATAAATGACATTCACGTAATTTAAATGTGTTCTTTTCTACAGTTGTAAATTCAACATAAATTAAAGATACGTACATAGCTTATTTTGAATAATGGTTGAGCAAAGCTCCCTGGATATGAAAAAAGTTAAATATTATATGGCTGACATGGTCGAAACAAAATAATAAAGAGCCTTGGATGCTGTTTTTACCCTTGTACAGGGATAAATTTATTAATTAAATAGATGTTAATTTCATTTCATGAGCTTAATATTCGTTTGATTTTTGTTACTTGAAGAAAAAAATTATATTAATGCCATCTCCACTGTTTGTAAATGTACTGCGTTGTTTGATTTTAAACAAAAAAGAATAACCAGAATACAAATGGTTTCAAAATTTGAAATAATTCCATTTAATAAAAATTCTAAGGAAAAAGGGTATTAGACAGATTTATTAATTTCAGTTATTAAAATGAAATTAAAATGGAAAAATGTCCAATAACTCCAATAAGTCTGTACAAGAGTAAATTAAGGACCGTAAAATGGTTCGCAGGTTCCTGGTCCACCATTGTCAACATTTAGACCAAAACATTTGAAACGTACACAACACTTACATCCTTGGGATGTGTTATTGCACCCATCGTTTTTCTGACCACACTGTAAATAAAAAGTAGTGTAGACTAAAATATGGAAGTTATATAAAACGTTTGCTTAAATAAAAAACTAAAAATATGAAAATATAATACTTGAGGTTTATCACATCCCAATGAAACACCAATAATCAGCAGCAATAACAAAACGGTCACGGATTGCGATGGTCTGCAAAGATTATTAAGCATAAGCATATTTTTAAAAAAAATATCAGTGGATTATATGTATGTTGATTAACTGATTTTTTATTTGAATATTTATGAAGTATTTCATACTTGAAACACATTTAAAAGTTTGAAGAAATATTTAAAACAAAGTTTAAGGTCTCGTTGAGGAAGATTCTGCAAATGTTGAGTTTATACTTTCAACAACCAAGTGATTAATAAATGCACATTAGTGCTTCTACAATACTAATAATGATATTGTATTATTAATGTTAATGGCACATTTCAAATACTTCATAGAAGAAAGTCGTAGTTTTATACACTGACTCATCATCAGAGCTGGGAGAGCTTCTGTGGCTTCTTCCAAACAATCCATTTATTTAATTTGCAACAGATGCGCACTGTGTTTTAAGTACAAAGCTGGAAATTATTTGCACTGGCTCCTGATCTGTTTGATGCAGGTAGAAAATATTGCTTGTATTAACATGTAAGGAAAATCTGCTACTTAGAGCATGAATTCCATATTATTTATAAATATGCGTTTGGATGTGCTCCTATGACAATGACAAGAGTTCCTTTATGAAGCGAGCTTATACAGTGGAACCTTGGTATAAGAGGCCTCCATATAAGAGAATTCTCTCTATAAGATATCCTTTGGGCTCGCATGTCATACATGAATATATGCATACGAGCTCTCTTTATAAGAGAATTTCTGTATAAGAGGCATATTTTAATGATTTATAGCGTTCTGTTATAGCGAGGTTCCAGTGTAAAACGAGAATCCGGTAAACATTCACGGGGAATTTTTGAGTTAAATCAAAAACTGATTGGGAAGTTTAGTGTTACTGTGTATGTATATATTAATTAGTTATTTAATTTTATGGGTTTTCTATTTTTTATGTTATAAAAAGTGTAAAAAAGAATACCTTAAAACCTAAAATTGGTGTATTTGTCGAAGTCATTAATAAACAATCAAAATCAAGATCAGCAAAAGTTTAGTATGATAATTTAGAGTTTATTTTCAAGTCAAGATCCGCAAATGTCAGATCACAGAAGCGTATATAAGCCGAGCATTCCTCACACAACAAAGTACAAATGAAATGTCAACAAATATACATACACGAGGTCTTCTGAGACCAGGAACAGGAAAGATAAATAATAAGATCACTTCAAATCAAAAACAAAAGAGTAAATATCCCAAGTAAATCCAATAGATACACAGACAGGAATTAGTAGAGACAAATTTGGAGCGCGAGAATTGAGTATTTTTTAAGTCATTTTTCTGTCGAAGATATTATATCCTTCTTAACCGTGGTAGGCAAGGGGAGCGTGGGCGTAAGCTGGGGCAGCATAGGCGACTGGAGCAGCGACCTTGGCGATGGCTGGGGCAGCATAAGCTGGGGCAGCATAGGCGACCTTGGCGACTGGAGCGACGGCCTTGACGACAGCTGGGGCGGAACGGTCGACGACGGCGTTGAATCCGTTGACGGGGTCGGCGGTGTAAGTGACGGTACGGACGGCACCATCGGGCTCAACAAGGGAGTATTGTCCTTGGACGACATCTCCGGAGCGGGATTCGGTGGCGGTCTTGGAGTCTCCGGTCAAACCATCTTGAACGGAGTATCCGTAGTTGTATTGTGGGTTGGGGTCGTAGGGCTCGGAGACAACAGCTGTGTAAAATATCATTTGAATATTATTATCCGTACTATTTTACATTTATTTTGTATTTATATGGATTTTTCAACAAAATCATTAACTCACCCTTGGCGGCAACGGCAACTGGAGCGGCGACGCGTCCGGCGTAGGCGAGTCCGGGTTGGGCGTAATATTGGGCGTTAGCAGCGGCAACGATGGCCAAAACGAGAGCGATCTGAAATATAATTCAAAAATTTAAATTAAATATGAATATTTTTCTAAAAATATTTTTGTCCTTTATTTTCGAATCTATTTGCTTTAATAATAACTAATTACAATAATATTCCAACAGTTTCTAGCACTCATACGGAAAAATTGAGATAAAATCTGCGATAATTGTGCTAAACGTCGTGGACTTAAAATGGCGCGAAAAAATTCAAATAACAAATTTACCGGTGCGTCTACACACGCTCAATGTAACGATTGCACAAATCTTTGAAATATTACTAATATTTTTAAAATTTCTATTATATGGAAATTACGAATTGATAATTCTGAACAAATTAATTATATAAAGATATGAACAAATCCGATTCCCAATAGAAACCCCTGAATTATCCGATAAATAAATGTTCTGCTCTGATTAATATAAGTGTATTAATATTTTCAAAACTGAATTTAAAATATTTAAATATGAAATTTAGTATTTTCTCACCTTTCCGTACATGATTCCTCAAAAAAAGTAAATGTGGTGCACACAAATAAAGACGAAGGGACTGCAAAAGTAAAGTTATTACTTGTTAGAAGTGACTAATAGTTCAAGTGTGATTTTTTCGATGACCACAGCCGGCTTTTATACTTTGTATAATGAGCCAATCTGTGGAGTAAGGGCGTGATTTTAATTAAAGGGAATGTTGTCACACTTGTATTACACTGATTGGGTTTATATTAATGTACGTACGTATATAAATATATGGAACAATTTACATATATGCTAAAAGCAACAATAAGATAGTGGCCATTCACAATTGGGATAGTATTTCAAACCATAGAGCTAAACTAAATACGAAATAAAAAAAATAACAATTTTTGTAATACACATTTCTCATAACACAAATGCATATAAAATAATTGTAATGTATGACTCTATAACTATATCATTAAGCGTCATATGTTATAAATATAGCATCCGATATTGCCTTAATTACATCGCTTACCCTTCTCGCGAAGTCCAAAAGAATTTGGACGAGAAAAAAAACAAGTTATTACATAATCCCTTTTGGAAATATATAGACATTCAATATGCACACATGAACCTTTGGATAGGACGACGACGACGAAGACAACAAAGACGACTGTCGAGAGCACAAAAGCGTCTCAACGAACTGACACAATATTTTAATCGCGCCTGTATGTACATGCTTTTACACATGTACGCACAACTTTCCTACACCGTCCTGATGAGTTTGATGTAACGACGACGACGATGACTGTAATGTGGAATCAAGGTGTGATATGATGCTGGCATTATTACCTTTTCCCCTTGTTTTTTATATCTTGATTATTATGCATATATTTGCACAAAATCATAATAATAATAATAACATATTGTCGGTGGAGATGCAAAGTGGGCTATCTCCATGTGCGTCTTAGCTGCAAAGTGTGAGATCAGATATCTCATTTTGCACGAAGGTGAACACGGAGATAGCCCACATTGCATTTCTTCCGACGATATCTCATTTTGCATGAAGGTTTACATGGAGATAGCCCACTTTGCATCTCCACCGACGATATCGACATTATTCCCAATTATATCCAGTTTTATCTACATGACTTGCCTGTATGAAATTACCATTACTGGCCCACTATACATACACACATTACACATATGTAATAATTGGACTTGGCAGGCCGGTTTGGTTTTGTATTGTATATACAACAAAGGTTGTGAAGTATTGGTGTATTGTGGAAGTACAACTTTTTTTGCTTCTGCTCCAAAGAATCAAGCACCCTTTTATTGGTCGTTACACAGTGAACCTTTACCTGTCATTCATCATTGTAATCGATGTACTAATTTTCATAATCCATGCTCTAAATTTATAGATTGTACACATGTACAATATTTGTTAAATATGTTAATCAGGCGCGTGTTTTCGGGGTGCGGAAAATGTCAAAACCGGCGGCTGTTCATGGTGGAGATAAAATAAAATACAAAAACGTTAGACCATTGTGAGGGATATGTGGAAATCTTTGCAAAATTATAATGGAGATCCATAAATCAGCCTCTTAAAAAAGGGGGAAATGAATGACATTGGAAAAATGAAATAATATACTAAGGATTAAATTTCAAGAAAGAGGATTAAATTGAAATAAATTTTCTAATTTTCTTTAGGTGAAATTTCAATATTGAATTTTTAATTGCAATGCAGAATAAATGCTAATAAATTTTCGAAACATTTCATTAAGGATGCATGAAATTTTCTGAAATTTTCCAAATGCTATAATAAGGATACAATAAATTCATTACGTTTTAAAATATTTTTGATTTATTTCAGTAAATTTTGTCGAATTCAGTAAATTTTGCCCAAGGGTGACTCAATCAGTTTAAGGTGGATTTGTGGTGGTCTTCTGAATATGATTATATTCTTGAGTAAAGATTCCGGTAATACAAAAAATTGTTGCGATTCATGTATTCAAAACAATTTATTCTGAATACAGTGAACTCTCTGTAAATGAGACCACTATAAATCACTAAAATTAGTCTCTTTTAAAGGTACATATTCTCTTACATGAAGAGCTTTTATACATATAACTATAGACGACATGTGGACTTCCAAACACAGAGAGAGACTCTCTTGTACGAAGGTGGATACGCAATATGAATGTCTGCCATGTCTCTCGTCGAAATTACTACGTCGGTAAAGGAAGTGAGGTACTCTGTACTCACTACACAACGAGTACATATGTGGGGTTAGTTGACAATCAATAATGAAAATGCAAACGACGTGTAAAGCAACAGCTAAAACTCAGCTCCCGAAAATTATTTCCAACGTTTGAACTGCACACGGGGTTTAATTTATTTACTAATGCAAGGGCACTTAGACGGTAGAAAATGCTGGGAAATTTTTACTCTACCATGTTTGATTTAGAAGTGATTTTCAAGCAGCAGTGGGATATTGCTTGTCGTATATGCGCTAGACTAAACAATGTAAAAAATAGACCGTGCTTTTAAACGACATAGTAATCAGTTTTGCATTCCAATATTTGTAAAATATCTCGTAATTGCAATCATTGTTGTGTTTATGCTGTGTTTATAGTCAAGTCAATTTTTTTTCATTTTCACTGTAATTTATTTTTACTTAAATTTTCAGTTTAAATAAAGCGGTGAGGTTTAGAGTTATGTGCAATTATTTACATATACACCGTACTCTCGCTATAAGAGAGCTCTATATATATAAGAGAACTCTCCCTATAAGAGATCCTTTGGGCTTGCATGTCACACATGATTATATGCATACCAGCTCTCCCTATGAGAATTTCTATATAAGAGGCAATTTTTCTTGATTTATAGATTCTCTTATAGCGAGAGTCCAGCGTAATTTCATTTGAGTTTAATTCGAATTTTCCCGGAGAAAACTAAAAATGACAATGTAAAGTTGAAACAGTTTCAATTTTGCGGAAAATGAAATAAAAATGTTCACGTACTGCGTCACTATAAACATGAACTGATGCTCGTAGTGAAATAATCACGACGTTAAAGGACGTTATTCGTGAAATTTTAAACGAAAACACTCGTTAAAATGAAATTATTTAGGATTGAAATGTAAAAATGTGGACTATCAACACACCATTAGCAATCATACTGTACAGATTGTTATATTTTCTGATTTGTGAATTGTAAAAATCCCTTCATAGCAGCTACTGTTATGTACTTACATTGATAAAGGGTTAGTTAGTATATGTAAGTCCCGTGGCCGACGCTAAATGTTTTAAACATAAAAAGCTAGGCCATTGAGAGTATTGTCTAACGTCATTGGCACACTTTTTTATTAAATAAATTATTTCAACGAATTTTTTCAAAGGTAAATGGGCTGTGCGGTGACAAACCTTTTTCATACATATATCAGTAATTTCAGTCTATCTTGAAACCATAGAACGCAACTTGTTTGGTAGCCTCAAAAATATACAAACTAGTAGTTTGTATTCCAATAGATCCATTTATGCACAAAATTAATTTTGTTTCAATGTCCATGCATTTAAATGGGAGCACTAAACCTTTAAAGAGGATTCCTGGATTTGCTGATAGGGACTACACGACTTGGCCGATTTACAAGACTTTGGGCTCAAATGAAAGGAAATTTAATTATCTAGGTTTGACTTTCCGTTTTTAAAATTTTCATTTCTTGGTATTAAAATGTGTGATTCAGTGCTCAAAACTTGGGTTTTTCAACTCGGCAAGCTAAATTAGCAACCAAACTATTTTTTCGAATTCAGCACAAAAATCTACCCTATAAAACATATGTTATAAATCCTACTTCCCGTAGCGTTCGCCGGGAAAAACTAAAAATCTAAAAATGTGAAAAGAAGTCGAGAATGTACTTTAGTATTTGTAAATTTTGCCCTTAAGTACACAATGGAATATTTTTGGGGCTACTAAAACAATTAAGTTTTAAGGTTTTATGCAGATGCGTGGCCAGGAAGTGTCAAAGGGGGGGGGGCAAGATTATGTACATATGTAAATGTATATAGTAATTTCAGACGTGCTGAAAGTCCAGAACCCAAAATTGTTTTAGCTCCCCAAAAATACAAAAACCGACAGTTTTCCGTAGACCCACTTACACATAAAATTAATATCCATTTTAAAAATGATTTGTACGTGGTTTAATTCAGACAAGTCTTTATTTATTAACGCGAGCTTTTAGTAGCACACTGTCTACCATCTTCAGGCGTAACAGTAAGTGAGAGTTAAATCTTACATTTTGAAATTCGACATAAAATTTCAAGATTAAAAGAAATTAGGCTTAAAATATTAACAGTTTTTTTTAAAGTTTAAAATGAATAGGTAACTTTAAGCTTAGCTGTTGCCAGGCGTGATTTGATTAAAAACCTTGATTAATATTCACTAATTTTTCAGTTGCATTTTGCATACATAAGTCTTCTTTTATCTTCCGTAAAAGAGAACAAGATACTCTAGTTACGACCGTTGTGCTGTCCCAATTGATGGCATAATTCTTAGTCTGAATAACGTAGCAAACAACTGCTGGATTTGAGTTCTTATTAAACACTTTTCTTATGTTCTTGTATTCTAGTGTTGAGTCGCCGTCCACTTTCTACGTGATACACTTTTGAGTAACTGGCACAAGGGATTTTGTAGATGACAATCGGCTCGTCTTCTTCAGGGTCTTTTGTTCTGGAGAAAACTTTGTTCTTTCCAGGTAAAACTTTCGATAGAAATTTCCTCTTTATAATTCCTTGATTGAAAAGTTTATCCAAGGTTCTTCTTTTAAAGGATTGACGTCGGCTTCAATTATTGAACCAGTTATGACAGAATCTGATGAATTATTTTCAATGTTGGTATTTACTTGTAAATAGACTCCGGCGGAAATGTATTGGGGTCGTTACAAATACTTTCGACCACGACTTTGCTTGACCACCGAATTTCGTGGAAAATGTTGGTAATCCTGAGATGGAACACCCAATGGGTTCTTGAAAAAATAATGAAAAAATTCCCGCATGGCTACCCCAGGTGTGGGGGGCTGTGAAATTTGAAAGTGACCAGTGCCAGATCTCGACCGTTTACGGATGAATTGAGCTGAAATTTTGTGTATGCAGTCTGGATAGCATTTCAGGAATGTCCATTTCATCAAAATTGTGAAAATCCGAAAAATCGGATTTTTCGGGTTTTTTGAATTTTTTGTTTTTTTTTTGGATTTTGCATACTCTGACACCATGGACACCCTTGAAGTACCCCAAGAAGTTTTTGTACTAAATTTAATTAAAAAAAGGCGCGCTAACTGCCATCCTACAAAGACGCGTTAATTTTGTCCCCTAAAAAAGCTCTTTTTTTCGATGTACTTTATCTAGTTGTGAATATAATAATATAGAAAATGGAACACTGGACTCCAGCGGAGGAGGGAATCGTTCAGG